>DF363617.1:2162-23466 GCA_000787875.1 Solanum virginianum
TGAGTTAATCCCATAACACGTTAAGATGAGCTCTCGACAATCGGAACGATTTAAGAGGCAACTAAATACCTTGGTGAAAGAAGTTTCAGCCTCCCATCCGAACATGGACACAAGGTCCAATTTCTCAAAACCTTCAACAGCACTAAATATCTGCATTTGCAGATCTTGCGAGGCATGAAGAATGTGCTTGTGCAGGCCAGCCTTAACCGCAGATAGAGCATAACATTCATTGTTTACAGAGGCAGACCTCATATCAGTAATTAGTTCTGGAGTCGGTCCCGGATATTTGTAATAGAGATGTTCTGTAACGACATAATCTAGCACTGCATCTCCAAGAAATAAGTAATTAGTCCTGGAGTCAGTCCCGGATATTTGGAATAGAGATGTTCTGTAACGACATAATCTAGCACTGCATCTCCAAGAAATTCCAAGCGCTGCAAAGTCAGGTGATCGTATCAGCATTTGAACCAAGAGAGTTTAAAGACACCAAATATTGAAGCCATCAAATGCTTTTGCAGCCTTAGGCTAATAAAATGTTCAGGTTCACAACTTTCTCAATCTAGGCAATACCATATTTTAGAAATCAAACTGCAAATTATAGATCCAAGAATTTAACAACTTTAAGATAGATAATATTTATTTATGAGAATAACCTGATAGCATCGTGGAATCTCAGGTAGCATGTAAGAACCATGAGTTAGCGCTTCAACAAGCAGAGACGGATCATTGAAATTGTAATGTAGCAGGGATTCCAAGTATCTGACATTGACTAGCTTCTCAGCATTCACAGGAAGGTGCCTTGACATAGGTGCATAAACAAAATTGATGTCCAACCCAAGCCATTGCATAAATGATAAAGCCGCAACTTCCCCACCTGAGCTGAGGTAGGCACCAATTAGTGCCTCAACCACATCAGCTACTCTCTTACTTTTAATCTTCTGTTTTTCCCAACTATATATTTTATTTGAGGACATTAGGAACTCCTCGTCAAAGCTGTGAGCTTGAGAATTATCACCAGGAATGATCCATGCTTTAAGATCGAATGGTTCATTACGGATAAATCCCTGTAATGAAAGGTACTTAGAAGGGAAAACCAAAAGAAGAGACGAATAAAGTCGAGATAGCATTTGCATCCACCACTACACATGATTAATAGTGATATGGAGTTTGATTACCAAGGAATACCTACCGGTATTTTACGAGCACATCCAAGCCTGCATAGTGCGGCATTGGAAATGATTTGGTTTTTCTTAACGGTGAGAAGACCCTCATGATGATTTTCATAAGTCTTGAACAGCTGTATACTAGCGGCATATTTGAGAAAAGAGTCTCCAAGTGTCTCAAGTGATTCCAAATGAAACACCTCGAGGCATTTCTTTGTTGTCATTGCTTCCAAAATCTAAAATAATAAAAGGAGGAGTAACTTGCAAGCACGAGGGTATGTATGAAGCTCGCAGCTTAAGAAAGACTGATTTAATTAGAGCAAAGATCTGAGATGAGATCATAGCAGCACGTACCTTAGCAGTTGGAATGAAAACATCTAGTGTGCAGTGATCCAAATGCATACTTTTCAAGTTTGAGGCCATAATCAAGGACTCAATCCGATGCATGATCGAAGGAACATAAGAATAGGTATAAAGGGTAGAAATAGAGAGAGGTGACATGATGAGGGAACAAATTTCAGGAGGCAACTCAACAGATGAATCAGTTGAATCTGCAAAAGGAGGACAAAGCTAAGTGATCATACATAAGCATTATAACAAAAAGGAGAACCATGCGATCAAACCTTTAGCCTTCTGAGTTCTGCATCTCTGAAGGTAATTGTGCACTTTACAAATATGTTTTCCCCTAAGAAGTGGTTCTTCTTCAAAGCATATGTCGATCCCATGCCTGTAAACCATACCATACTTAATATATTGAAACCAAAGGATGATATATGGAAAAGGTGCACCAGGAAATCAGAAGGCAATTGTACAAACCGCTTTTTGTAGTATTCTATGTAGGTAATGGATTCTCCAGTTCCCACATCCAATAATGAGTTGCAATTCAAATTATCCAAAAAACCAGTAATGCAGTATATATGGCCATTATGAGGTGTAAAGACCAACGAATTCTCCAACATGCAGCTACATACAGCCCCAGTTTTGATGTTCACACTGCGTTTACGATTTTGTGTAGAACAGCAATCCATATGATTATCCCCGAGAACTTGAGACGGAAACAGCAAAGAATTCACACATTGCCAATCTATTTCAGGGGTAGTACCCAAAAATGGGAGCAAAAGATAATCAGAAACTGCAGAACCAATAGGCGATTGAACTGCAGCCAAAGCGCCCTGCAGTTTACTCAGATCGCGGTCAAGAAGAATTCTGAAGATGCTGACTTGAAACCTCTGACACCGTCGAATCTGGAGAGAAATAGACAAAAAGTATCACCAATCATCTTTACAAGTAACATGTAAAGAGATGATAAAAGCCATCAAAATTATAGTCACCTCTTCAGAAGTAAGTGTAACAACTTTACTGTAACTAAGTTGAACTTGCAAGCGCCCCCTCCTATCAATGTCCAAGTCAAATGTCAATATTTCATCATCACACTTGAGCCTTGTCCTAACAGCAAGTACAATCCCATGAAGCTGGAAATCCTTGTAAGAGTCATGTTGCAACTCGACAAGGTAGCAGTAGTACGCTGCTTCTGAATCATTGCTGCATAATATAATAGGTCTGAAGTCAAGCATCACAATCCCAAAAACCACATTAGATAAAAGATGTTAGAATTACCCAAGTCTTTCATGATGGTTTCTTCCTCCAGGATATCAGGAACAAGATTGTCAGTCAAGGCACCCACACGATGAAGTTCTTTACAAGCTTCCAGGCAAGCAAGTTGCTTCAATATTTTGCTATTCCCCTGTACACTAATAATTCTTTGCAGTGGGCAACTTTTGGGAAGTTGTAGCGTGCAGGTTCCTGTTTCCTTATCAATCACGCACCTAGGATTGGGTTTGAAGTACCTACAATTGAATTGAATGTCAGACCATAATGTAGTAATTAACACATGAAATACTCAAAGATACCAGAATCCATAACACATAGCAAGGAATATGCAGTACAAACCCATCCGACGGTAGCCTTGAGCAATAGAAGTATAACAATGACACGCTAGAACTGAGGGTGACAACTGCTCCCGTGCTTTCAACTTTGTAGCAAGGCTCATCATACAATTCATCATCTAGAGGTGAACAAGGAATAGAAGCATGAAGTAATGATTCTTGCCGCATTATCTCCCCACTAGCCATATATTTTTGCATGCGAGTAAGGGTTGAATCATCCCCACTAGAATTTGAGTCAACACGAGAATGATCAGTTCCTTGTTATAATCAAATCTTCCAAATTATATCATTGATACTTGCACATAACATCAAGACCTAAAGTAATTGCTTGTCTATCAGATTCTTTTAGATAAACTATTTAATCAGGAAACAGCCTCTCTACTTAGGTAGTGGTAAGGTATGCGTACATTCTACCCTCCCCAGACCCCACTTGTGGGATTTTACTGGGTATGTTGTTGTTGTTGTTATTTAATCTTTTTATAATGGTAGTGCAATAGCAAGCGGCGATTACAGAACACTGAAAAATATTCATGTATCAATAAGAATAGATTGACAAACATACCTTCTGATCATCAGAAGAAAGTCGGAGTTCAGCATTCGAGCTCGTCCACGAGATTGTATAAAGCTACAAACAGTAGCTGAGGGATCAAATCGAAATTGACAAACATACCTTCTGATCATCAGAAGAAAGTCGGAGTTCAGCATTCGAGCTCGTCCACGAGATTGTATAAAGCTACAAACAGTAGATGAGGGATCAAATCGGATGACAAGGTTGCAACTTTGAACATCCAAGCCCTCTTCAAGAATAGATGTCGCTACAATAATGTTTACCTGCAATGTTTGCATGGATATCAGACTTTAAATCTTCAGAAACTATCCAGAAAGCAAAAAATACAAATTTTCAACTCACCAGCCCCTTGCGAAATTCTTCAACAATTTTATTTTGTACTTTCCTACTCTGTGACTGGACCACAGAAACGTGTCCTCCTGTGTACTCAGTTCTCCAACCACTAAGTTCCGGAAGCAACTCATTCAATAAAGACCGAAGAACAATGGCTGTAATAATTCTCTCAACAAATATGATGCATCTCAAATCCTTCTGGTCCCTGTTACCAATAAGATTGTTTGTAAGTAATCACTAAATATATAATCCTAATTCCCAACAACAGAATGGATGATCTCAAAAACCTATCCAAATTAAATCCCAAGGGGAGTTCATATAATTATTGATGAATCCAAAGCAAGCTCAAGAACAATACAAAGGAACTGCAAGAGGTCGTTTGGTAGAATGTATTAGCAAAAATAACGCATGCATTAATTAGGTGTATTCGAAGTACCTAGTTTGACACACTTTTTCATGCTATATTTAACTAATGTAAACATTAGTTATACACTCTATTATGTATTAAGTTGTGTATTACTAATACATCAATTACTAAGTATTAGTAATGCAAGGGGATTTATTGCATGCATTAGCATGTTTAAACACCCAATTGCCCCTCAAAAACTCTTTTTACATCTTTTTCCACCATATTTATAGAGGATATCTTTGTAAATAAATAATTATTTAAAATTTTATATAATGCATGCTATATTTAATACACCAAACCAAAGAATACAAACGAAGTATCTCATCATAATTATTGCAAGCATAACTAATACGATCATTACTAATACACTCTTTTTAGCATTAATTTTTATACACCCTACCAAACGACCCCTAAGTGTGTAAGATCTTACAAATATTTAATTGCATCAACACTAAATCACATATCATTGCATATGTGCTACATCAAAATCTCTGAACAAGAAGTAAAGCTGGTCCATTTTGCCCAGGTGAACAAAAAGATGACCTTCCTTCTTCGAAAGAGTCTCTCACAGACACAAAATGTTAAAAGAATCCTACCGACCACTTCTCTTTTTCTCTATTTATTCTCCAAACATACAATAGATTGTACTGACATTAAAGCTTTTGACTAATTAGTACAATAGATTGTACTTCTCTTTAAAGATTCATTATTCAACCACTCTCACCTGTACTCGAGAAGAGACTCTAGAAGACAATTAACTTTGGATGACAAATATCCAGCATGTGCATTTGCCTGAATATCACCACCAATTGACCAATGTGGACCTACATTCACACGGAAGAGCGAGAGAGATAGCAGAAGGAAATCAAAAAACAATCTTACAGCTCAGGGAGAAAAGAAAATGGATGTTGCTAACTATAATACCAGAAGGTAAGCAAGCCGAGAAAATCTTAGATGCACCCAAACTGAAATCTCTTGAAATTGCTTGAGCACATGCATCGAACTCCCCCCATGAAAAGAAATCATTTCCTTCACATGACAAGAACTTGGCTGCCTGATTCAAAACAAAGTCACGAGGCCGAAAGGTTTGCTTATTTATTTTTGCACCAGCAATGAACAAAAGTTACCTTGAAAGCCAGCCATGCACCCATCTCACTCAAACAAAATACGAAAGCTGAATAAAGTTTTGATAAACGTCTTCTTGCAGATTCAGCACTCATAATCATTTTCTGATTGCACACAATTATAGAGAAAGAGGCAACATAAGCTAAATGACAATTGATATTTTCAGAGCAGGACGAAAGGTTTGCATGAACATTCTGCAAAGTAGAAAGACAAAATCCATTCGCTAAAGAATTGATGTTTACCTTTTCTTTCAACCTTTCCAGGTCATGCGTTAAAGTAAGAAACAATGTGCAAGGAATATCCACATGTTCATATATCTTCAGCTTCGGATTTGAGAATGGGATATACTCCGCCAGAACAGATTCACTGCTACACGTATATACCTTCATTTGCAAAGAGTGATCACAATTAGAGGAATGGAATATATATAGATATAAATGTGTTTATGACTTTCTGCATCTAAAAGCGATATGACAATCATCCAAGAGCTAAAATTTTAATGTTTTCACAGTTTTCTCTGAACTAAAAGAAGATTAATTGAGAGAACCTTCGAATGCATGAGATTCTCAAGGTCACGAATCTTTTGCCAATAACTATCTGCCATGCTAGAACCTGCATAGAAAGTATAAACATGAGAATCGAGAGAAATTGAATAACCAGTTCTTTAACAGTGTGATGTCGAAACGTCTAAAAAGATGTCCAAAAGCTATAAGATCAAATCCACCAACCTTTAGACTTTATAGGGGAAGCAGTCATCCCAAATATTCTTGGAAGTTGTGCACTCTCATGGGTTAACTGTTGATGATAAAATTCCTGAAAGAAAATTAACCCTCTAAGATAAGAATTTTTCGAGTGCCATACCAAGTCAGGCTCAAGCAGGATTCTAATCAACGCTTTCTTATGTGGGTCACATATGTACAAAAGAACCAATCGCATGCCCACAGGGGCTTCCATATCAGGTAAATGTACACATTGCACAGTGTGCCTGTTAATGAATTCATACACTACACATGTCTTTGTGCATTCCGTCTAATATCTCCTTTTGGTCAACTTGTGAAATAAAATATTGTTAAAGTGGCAGCAACTATACAATAATAATGATATCCATAAACAAGTTGATTTAACGCTGCTCCATTTTTTATTTTTTTTTTGTGTGTGAGCATTGTTAAGTTTGAGCTGCTCCATTCTTTCTGCTTAATGACGTAAAAAGGAGCGTACTGTCCCTGAGAAGAAGTAGGGAACCAGGAGAGTGACACGTAATATATTACAGCATTGTCCATTTGAAGAAATTGGACTACTTCAGACATATAATCAGCAATTTGCACAAACTGTTCTACAGAAAATTCCATCAAATAACATACCATCATTATGCAGGCATAGGGGTGCCTGCCTCGTGCATTGTGGCACTCATCAAATATTATAACTTTTATCATGTCTATTTGTAAAAAGCTGTGTCGCAAAGCAGCAAGTAATATTGCCGGAGTCATAATAAGTACCTGAAAGACAAAACCCTGTGGTGATTACTTATGACAAAACCAAGTAATATATATACAACGTCAAACTTAATTCCTAGCATATAAATGCTGAGCGTCAGATCTAATATATTCGAAGAGAGCCCTGTCAAACACAGAACCTTAAGGCAAACAACAACTCATAAGCAACTTCCCTTCGAGAATAGCATTCAGCATATTACTACTCCATGAGATCCCAAAACCAGCAAATATGAGCAGTTAATTTCAATAGCTTTTATAACCATTTCTTTTCTTAACTTAAACTGTACAAAATGTTGCTTTGGTTCACTGGAATTTTGATCTCTAATGGTTACCATGCTGGGTGTAACTAATACTCATAACCAAACACAAAATAAAATAATTTCAAATTTTATCCCGGATTGTTATCCATTACCCCACTAACCAAACAACCCCTAAATGTGCAAAGTAAGGTTGTGGCAGATTTGACCCTTCAGCTGTCATCATTTTTATTTACATGCAGGCTTTACTTTAGCCTAGAAGCACATACTCCATGTACCATTAGTTTTGGCAATACAGAGGATCGATAAACAGTCACTTCCATTTTATTCCCATATAGTTGTTTAGTAACTTTAGGACTGGAATTCTTTCAATAACAAAGTAGCGTCCCTGCGGGCATGAAACACAGCCCCCTAAGCAACCTCAAACAGTATAAAAAACTGCACAACACGAAGAAACTATTGGGAAAAAAACAGTTCTACAATCTTTAGACGGGAGAGAAATTAGTGGATACATCCATTCATAAAAATATACACATTAGATTATGAACTTTAAGGGACAAGATTGAGAAGCTAGAAGTACTACCTGAGTCACCAAAACAACGGTCGGGACCAAGAAAACAGCTATGTACGGAGATGGCTTTCGAAGAAGGTAAGCATAGCTTCTAAGAAGCATAATTGCAATCAAGGTCTTTCCAGAACCAGTCTCCAAGTAAACAATGGTGTTCTGCTTTAATGCAGTCTCCAAGGCTTCCAACTGATAACTACATGACAAAATCAACACATATAACAAAAGTTCATGTTTTTAAGAAAATGTCTTTTTTCAAGTTGTTTTTTTGAACTCCATTGAAAGAGAAAATAACTATAAGATGCCAACCTTCTTGCAAAAGGCAGAGGGTCAGCAGAGAGCTGTTGGTTTCCAGAGACTGTAACATCAGTTGGCTCCATTCTCTACATTAACATCAGACGACAAACAGATACTCAATTCCAACATTGACACCAGACAAAACTAACATAAAGACACCAAGAAAGAAACAAAGGAAAAACGTGCCAAACCCGTGTCGACACAAACATACTCACGAAGAAAATGGCAACCTAGTGATCATACATAAAACCACCTATTTTATCTACACACTTAGAGAGAGTCCAAATCCAAGAAAAGTAAAGGAATCAAACTAGAAAAAAAAAAAGAACAAGGTTTTGTAAGTTCAGCACATACAATCAAAAGATTAATACCTCATGGAAAAGCTCATTTCAAAAAATGCATAACAGAGTGATCTTTATGAAAACAAACATAGAAATAGTCAGATTGCTCCCCTGTACCAGCTTGAGCAGCCAAAATATTGATACTTTGAGATTGGGGATCGGCTGAAACACTCCAAGATGCACATTTGGGGATTCGACGATAAAGATCGGACAATAACCTTTTTTTTTTATTTGCACCGGATGTCCGATGGCTAATAAGATTTAGGAAGCGAGATTGCGATGGTTTGGACATGTGTAGAGAAGGAGTACCGATGCTCCTGTTAGGAGGTGCGAGAGTTTGGTTTTAGGAGCTACACAGAGGGGTAGAGGTAGACCGAAGAAGTACTGGGGGAGGTGATAAGACATGATATGGCGGAACTTGATCTCACTTAGGACATGACCCTAGATAGAAAGAAGTGGAGGTCGCGAATTAGAGTAGTAGGCTAATTGGTGGTAGAGTTAGGTGGTTATCTAGTCATGGGTATAGTAGGGTAGAGGAGCAGTAGTGTTTTGTTACATGTATGGTCATTATTTGTTGTTTCTGTGTTTATATTAGTCGTTGTTGTTCCCTTTCTTTTACTGTTTGTCATATCTGGTTTATTCTGCTTATGGATTTTTGAGACGAGGGTTTCCGGGAAACAGCCTCTCTACTTCTATGAAGTAGTGGTAAGGTCTGCGTACATTATTTGTTGTTGTTGTTGCACCGGGTGTCCGAGTCTCTTAGATCGGATAACAACCTACGGACACTCAATTTAAAGCGAGTAAACAGAATTTCAACATTGACATCAGACAAAACTAACATAAAGACAACAAGAAAGAAACAAAGGAAAAACGTGCCACACCCGTGTCAACACGACATGGGTGTGGGATTCGTGTCCAATTTGGTCAACCGGCTACATTTGACCAGAATCGATGGGGAAAATTTCAACGGTTTTAATTATTTTGTAATCAATACAAAAGCTAAGGTGAAACTGAAAAAAATAGAATATCTTTTATATAGAAATTTCTCTGTCACGCATTTTTTCTTTAATTTCCTTCTAGGATTCTCATCAAATCTCTACGTAATATCTCATAATTTAAGTTCTATCACTCTATTTTTAGATATTTTGATTATTTTTAGGCGAATCCCCATACACGTATCCATATATGAATCCATATCCCCGAATCTTAAAAAGATTCAACCTCAAGATTCACACCCGAGTCCAAGCAACTTAGTCTAAGAGTACATACATCAAGTAAGAAAGAACAAAAAAAAGACTATCTGCAAGTAAAAGAACATATAATCAAAGATTTATCTCCCATGGAAAACCCCATTTCAAAAAATGCATAAAAAAGTGATCTTTGTAAAAAAGAAACACAAAGATAGTCAGCTGATTCCATAGATTTGATATCTACATTATCATTGGACCAAACAAACATAAAGACACCAACAAAGTAACAAAGATGAAACAGAAAACAACCAGGTGACATACCAGGGCTAAAGCAGCCTATTTATCTGCACACACTCTGCACCATTTCAAAAAAACACATATCCCAGAAAAACAAGCAATACTCAAGAAAAGAACACATATCAAATAAGAAAAACTAAACAAGATTATGCAAGTAAAAGAACGTATAATCATCCATTTCATAAAAATGCATAAAAGATTTTTATGAAAAGCAAACACATAAATAGTCAGCTGACTCCATTAATTTGTTATCTACATTATCACTGAACCAAACAAGCATAAAGACACCACCAAAGTAACAACATCAAAATACCAATAAAATACCACAAGTGAGGTATGGAAGGCTAAAATAAAATATAGGCAAATCTCACCGCAGTACAACTCATAGGATGGATAGGCTATTTCCAGAAGAGCCAAACCGGTGCACTAAAGTTAATGATGTGAACAGAAAAGATGGGTCCAACCACGACGGTTATATGCCAGAGACTATTTCAGAGTAAAAGCAGCCTATTTATCTAAATACCCTTTGTACCATTTCAAGGGAACAACAAAAACCAATATCCAAGAAAAGCACACATATCAAACCAAAAAGAAAAAAAAAACTTGTAAATGTAACAACATATAATCAAAGATTCAAGCACCCATTTCATTAACAATGCATAAAAAAGTGATCTGTATTCAAAACAATCAAGAAAACTCACTGGCTAGAGTTGAATTGCAAGAACTTTGAAAAGGTATTTGCCAGCAGCTTTTCAGTGTATAGTGAGTGATGAAGAATAAGTGAGACAGAGGGACGCAAAATACAAACTTATATAATAGGAGTAGGAAACAACCCCCACACGTCCCCACACCCCCTACCCCCACCCCACCACCAACCCCTAGGGAAAAAGCAAAAATAGTACTACAATAAATACCCCAAATCTTTTTTTACTCTGAAAGATAAAGTGGGTAATGAAAAGACAGAATCATTTTGGCCTAACGACTATACTCTTGTTCTTTGTTTTTTCCTATATTAGCCTTGGGAATATGTTTATTAAAATTGCACAAAAATCGAACCGATCAATAAAATACAACGATTATATATTCTTGTTCTTTCTTTTTTCCTATATTAGCTTGGAAATATATTTATTATGGGTGCGCAAAAATCGAATATATTAATAAATTGAATCGATAAAAATACTATTAGTTAATTGTTATTAGGTTATTGAATTTTTAATAATTTTAAAAAAATATTGAGTTAACGGTTTGATATTGATTTTTACTATTGGGTAAATCAATAAACGAATAAAATTATAATAATTTACTATTTTATCCAATTGTCAATATTAAATATTAGTAGTTTAATAGTAATAAGACACTGTAACAATACTTTACCTATTTGGACAGCTTGATTTTAGCTTTAATTTTAGTTTGTAATTAGCTAATTATAGTTTTTGCTAATTTGTAAACATAGTCGTCGTACTACATTTGATTTTATTAATGTAAATTCTTATTATCATTCTTATTGAGCAAACTAAAAATCGAATTATTAAGAATTTAAAATTGATAAAAAAATATTTTGTTAGTTTGTTATTGATTTAACATATTTAAAAATTGATAAGTCAAATCGATAATGTATAAAATCAAACCGAACAGTATGATGCACGCCCTTAATATTTAATACCAATTGATTTCTTTACATATGAGAATTTGGATAAAGATGAGTGTCAACACACAATTATTATAGATGGTATATGTTTTATTTTTTCGATTTTAATGATCTTGATTCGAGTTTTCGTAGATATAGATGATAAATATATTTTATTTTTTTAATTTTAATGATCTTGATTCGAGTTTCTTTTCTTCTTTTTTTTTTGGTTAAAAAATAGGCCTGATTTGTTAGTATACTGTCACAAAAGTCACTTAATGATACAAACACAAATATTGTATATGTATTTCAAATGGTTATACTTGTATTTGTTTTTCATCTATATCTGTCTATTTTAAAAAGGGGGGGGGGGGTTAATTTATTTATTATATAAAAATAATAGATGGTATAGCATTAATTATGAGATTTAATATATATGTATTAGTAAAATATTAGATTTAATATCATAGGATTAAATATGTAAATTTACAATTATCCCATCAAATTCTTTTACACTTTTTCAATTTATATTTATAGTTTTTATACTAATAAATATATTTAAATAAATTAACTTAAAAAATTTATTTATTTTGTGAGTTTATATTAACATTTAAAAAATTATCATGTCAATTTTTAAAATTTTATTTAGTTGTAGGTTTATATACATAATATGAAAAAAGTTCTTTTGCCATGTCTAATTTTTTTATAATTAATTTATTTGAGTAATTTTATTGTTACGAAAGCCTAATTGAATGATTTTATTGATACAAATAAATGTAGATGATCTATTCATTTTTATTATTGTTTATCATCTTTTTGATTTAAAAAGTATTAGCTAGTCTATTTTTATTACTTTGAAAATTGACGTTTTTTGAGTAATCAATTTACTAAGATGACAATTAGTTATCCTCAAATAATTTAAGTGAGGAAATAGCAAACACAGCGACAAAATTATTCTTCTCCTAGCTAGATAGAATACTGCCCGCAAAAATAATATTACCCAACAACTATCTACCTTGATCCAATTACACGAAACAAAAAAATCTCATCATAATTCTAAGGTATGATTGGAAAGAGATATTTTATAGAGTTTTAAACCAAACACGAGACTAGGTGAGAAGCAATGAATTAAACACTCGATAAAAAATAACTTTTACATTACTAAATCTTGCATTATTCATTTTTGTACTAAAGAGCTCCTAAATATCTGTTTAGAATGACTTATTTTAGGTTATATTTGTTATTTACTTATTCAGAATTAGTAATTTTTAAAATCATCTAAATAAATAAATTCAAATCTTTGGACTTTCAAAGGGGTTCACAAGAATATTGAAAATACAATGGAGA
This sequence comes from Solanum virginianum, assembly GCA_000787875.1. Classification (NCBI taxonomy): domain Eukaryota; kingdom Viridiplantae; phylum Streptophyta; class Magnoliopsida; order Solanales; family Solanaceae; genus Solanum; species Solanum virginianum. The sequence goes on from DF363617.1 coordinate 15,121, forward strand.
AAGAAATATTGATTAAAAAATGTTAAATTTAAGAACTATTCATTAAAACACGTTAAATTTTTGAGATCTTTGATAAGAAATCATTAAATCTTAAATCACTTATCAAAAAATGTTTCTCTCTGTTCCAAATTAATTGAATTTTTGAGACTTTTTTGAAGATTCAAAATAGTTGAATTGTTTAAAGTTCTAGATGAATATTTAAATTTTTTTTTTCATATTGCCCTTTCATTTATTAAAGTTTTATATTATCTAAAAGATCAATTACACTATATATTTATGACTCAACAAAGAATAATAGTGAAAAATATAGTTAAAATTTTATCTTTAAATGCATTTCTTAATATGTGTATATTAGTTAAGAAATAACGACAAACATATCATAAGATTTATTAATTATAATTATAAAAAATATATAATTAATATACATGCAACTATCATTTATTATTAATTCAAAATAAAATTATTTTTTGAAAATGTGCGCAATATCACATAACTATTCAAACCAAAGAAAAAGGTATAGTCAATTGTTTTATGCCAAAAAAAATAAAGAGAGAGAGAAAAAGAAAAACATGTACTAATTTAAAGCTCAATTATAATGACATCTAACAACTTATACTTCTTTCGTTCGACTTTATTTGGTCTCTGTTGATTTAGTATATAAATAATCTTCCTTTCAAAGATTTTTTCATACCCATAATTCAAACTCGAAACCTTATATTGAAAAAAAATAAATTCATCTATTGCAGAAACAGTAAAAATACTAATCTTCTTAGTAATGTGAAAAGAACATTTTGAAATCTTAGTCTATAAGAATTCAATTGTCAATAAATCACTAGTGAAAAATAGTAATTTTTTCTTTTTTCTTTTGTGATGTTGAGAGGAGAAAACTTTGTCTCCAAGAAAAGCTTTTACCACAGTGAAAAACAAATAGGAAAAAGAACTTTCTAGCATAGATTTTACATATTCAAGAAATATTATATTAATCAAACATTCACTAAAAAATAAATACAATATCTGTATAATATAATTTTATATATATCAAACAATTATTTGTTTCCACTAAGTCAATATCATAATTATACTATTAAAAAGATGTGATGAAATGGTTAAAATTTAAAAATTTTGATTCTTGAATTTGCCCTATGAAAATAAAGAATTTCTTAGTGTGTATAAATTTCTATTTTTTTCAAACTATAAAAAATAGAATAAAGACTAGTGTCAACACAAAATTATTCAGACATTAAACACATTTTATTTTTAGTTTCAATGTTGTTACTTTGGGTTTTGTATGCAAAATATGGACCTGATTTATCAATTATTATACTATTTCCTCCATCCCATTTTATATGACACACTTTTTTAGTCTGTTCTAAAAAGAATGTCACTTTACTCAAATTGGAAACAATTTGTCTTTAAAAATCTTTTTTTACCCTTAATAAAATGATCCTCAACCATATAAATATCTTAGAATAATTTTAGATCACTAGTTTTTTTACAAAAACTTTCTTGTCTTCGTTTTCTTAACAATTTAGTTGAAAAACTTGCTTGAACTTTCCTTAGTGATTTAGTTGAAAAGACTTACTTAAACTTGCAAGATCGTAAAAAAATCGTGACTAGGCTATCAAATACTGCACAAAAACCTTAGTCGAATTCTAAATATGTGACATTTGTTCCTACCTTTAAAAAACTTAAATTTCAAATCTTTAATTTATTATCATTTTCAAGCAATATTTTTCACTGATGTGGAAATAACTGTTGAATCCTTAGTCTCCAAGGAATCAACAGTGGGGAATACTCTTTTTTTTTCTTTTCTTTTTTGATGTTGAAATATTTTATTGAAAAAGAAAGCTCCACTAAATGAAAAACAAAAAAAAAAAACAAGAAAACAAAAACAAATGGACAAAGAACTTTTATGTTACAAATCCAAGGACATCATTAATCAAGCACCCATTTTAAAAAAAAAATCAATATTATAATTTTTTATATATTACAATATCTAAATTGTAATGAATAGTAATTGAAAATTTGAATAATGAATATTAGTTGAAAAATTGAATACATTTTTTCTTAATTAATCAAATAATGAATACTGATTAAAAATTTCAAGTTGACAGAGTTATTAATTTTTGCATTATTTAGTATTTTATAATTGAACTATTAGAATATGACATATTTTCTCCGTCTCAAATTAATTGAATTTTGACACTTTTTTTAATGTTTAGAATAGTTGAATTGTTCAAAGTTCAAAAATAATGTTTGAAAGTTTTTCCATATTTGTTCTTTCATTTATTAAAGTTTTATATTTTCTAGGAGATAAATTACATTGCATATTTATGATTTTACAAAGGACAATAGTGAAAAGTATGATATAAATTTTGTCTTTCGAATGTTTTTCTTAATATGTATATTACCTCATAAATTCAATTAATATGAGACTGAGAGAGTATATCTTAAGGAAAAAAATTAAAGGCATACATTAGTCATTTTTTTTTCTATTTTTGCCTTTTTCAAACTCCAAAACATACTCATTTAATTAATTCATTTATTTCTAGTAAAACAAAATTCCAAAAAAGATTCTTAACATTACTAAACATATTACTCCCTCTAGATACATTTAGCATTTTTGGAGGTAAATTTATTATCTTAACAATATTAAAAATCTTTAAATTGGCAACAAGATTTTAGAGATTAAAAAAAAACTTAAAAAATTTAACTAGAGCCAAATATAAAATTTTAATTTTCCTCTAAATTTATTCTACTGAAAAAAGTTTACTTCAATATGATACTTAGTTAGTTTAACATGGATACAATACAACTTGATCCAAATATTCCATTTGCGTATAACATTCTCTTTCAAAAAAAATTTTCAAATTTAATTGGAAGATGAGCGAAATGGGAAGATATAAAGTATTATGGTCAACGAAAAGTTAAATTATATTAATATACTAAGAAATTTCCAAAAAAAAAAAAAAACAATTTCTTAAAACTTTAACTTTGAAAATTTAATTAATAAAAGGTAAAGTTTAAAAAATATTTCAACAACTATCTTGAATAGTAAATAATTCAATTATTTTAGAGTGAAGGAAGTATTCATTTGCTGTACTCGTCAAATATTATAACTTTAATCATGTCTATCTACAAAAAGTTGTGCCTCAAAGCAGAAAGTAGAATAAACTAGATACGAAAAAAGAAAAAGGAAAAGGGAAATAAGGAAGAACGACTAATAACAAAAACAATGATAGATAGTTAATATAATAAAATCAACACACATAAGACGGATACTGACACCACAGAATATAAAGATCCAACTAATCTTACTAACCTATCCTTACTAGTCTATTAGTCTGTTACTCTAATACGCGACCTCCACTCCTTTCTATCTAAGGTCATGTCTTCGGTGACATCAAGTGTCGCCATATCTTGTCTGATTACCTCTCCCAATACTTCTTCGGTCTATCTCTACTCATTTCTCCCCAATATTTGTCGACTTTCAAGTCGGTATGCATCATCCCAGCATCTCCTTGCTTGTAATTATCAAATCACAAAATGAACAACATTAGGACAAGTTAAAACATGAGAAAACTAATAGGAAAACAAAAAGGTTCTACCTTTAGACTAGGAAGACAATTTAAGTGAATACCTGAGTCATCAGAACATCAGTTGGAACCAAGAAAACGACTATATAAGGAGAAGGTTTCCGAAGAAGGTAAGCATAGCTTCTAAGAAGCATGATTGCAATCAAGGTCTTTCACGAACCAGTCTCCAAGTACACAATAGTGTTCTGGTTTAACGCCGTCTCCAAGGCTTCCAACTATAACTACATAACAAAATCAACACATACATGGTACTGTACATTACAACAACAAATAACAACATACCGAATAGAATCCCACAAGAGGGGTTTGGAGAAGATAGAATGTACGCAGACCTTACCATTACCTCACAAGGTAGAAAGGCTATTTCTTGGGAGTCCTCGTCTCAAAAACCCATATGTAGAATAAACTAGTTGTTGGTTTTCGGAGACGAGAACATTAGTTGGTTCCATTGATATGATATCTACATTAACATCAAACCAAACAAATTCAAGAGAAGTTTACAAATCAAAATCAAGAAAAAAACAAAAGAACTTGTGCTGTTTTGTGGATGGGATCCAATAGGCAAGATTAAAAGAAACATATTTATGTTGTAGAATAAAAAAAGTCGTATAACAAAAGAACTTGGGACAAAAAGCTTACACATTTTGAGTTATTTCTTTTATTTATATTTATACTATATTAAAAGCATGAATGTCCTTAGAAATATTGTTTGAATTTTTTGTCCTTCATCGAAGGAGAACAATTTTATGTTAAACAAAAGTGAAACACCCATTATTTTCAGATCCTGGATCCGCCACTGGATTGGACTTTACTCATAAAGCCTCAAACTCTCCTCAATTCTTCACGTTCTTTCATTTAATAAAATGATTTTAAAGTTGCTAATATCTTATCAAAACTCTTTTCATGAAAAATATATTTTATGCGCAATTCTCATATTCATCTAGACTCAGTTAAATATGCATAGAATTAATAATATATGCATTTGAGACGCTCATGTTTCCTATAAACACTTATTTTTACTCAATGCATGGAATTTTGTCGTCCTCTTACTCCAAAATAATGCATAGTAAAAATGCAATAAATATCAACTCAAATAGGGCTCATGTAAATGTAAATATGAGCAACAAACGAATTTGGGCTAAAACTCAAGTTGAACTCTTTAACAACCGAATTCAGATGTAGGGCGTGTTGATGAACTCAATTGGTCGTGTATCTATGTTGTTTTCAATAGGTGTATATTGATATCATATCAATGTCATATAAGATTAAACATAATTCTATGTGATATTCTATCAGTATATTGATATTCTATCAGTATCATATAATTTTGCGAGATGAGTAACATTATTGATTCTCACTATCCCGTTTGTTCCACACACTCATACCTCCGAACATTTGGTCTTAGAAGGACGTTTAGAGAGGTTTCCACATTAAAAGATTGTTCCTTATTTGAAGGATTATGTTTTTTTCGAAGGGTTATGACTTTTCTCAAAAAATTGTGATTTTTTCTATAAGATATGACTTTTTTAAAGGATTATGATTTTTTTGATAAGACACAATAAACACCTATTCATACTACTCTTTCTTGGTTATAAATAGAGGAACTCCTCTTATATTTTGAAACTACAACCTTTTTTTTTTTGTTAATTTTCTACTTTTCAAAATTTCTACGAATTTGAGGTATGCTTGTGTTTATTCATGATGTAATTTGATTGTGCATCAACTTTTTTTTAGGGAAACCTTTGTGAGAGACTTTCACGATATTCTTCTCAATTATTCTTTATGTTATGAATTAACATTTTGATAGGGCTGTTGATTAGTCTTAGATATATCATAAATATATGATTAATATACATGACCAGCACACATATGGATAAATATATGATTATATATTCGCTCGATTTATACAAACATTGTGCGCGATTATATAAAAGTTGTGCGTGAATCAAATTTTATATCAAAATATACAAACGTTATGCGTAAATCAAATTGTATACCGAAATATACAAATGCTGTGTGAGATTATACAAACATTGTGCGCGAATATTATAACAAAATATACAAATGCTGTGCACGAATTGTATAGTGAAATATACAAATGTTATACAAAAACTGTCAATTGTATAACAAATTATACAAATGTATACAAATATTGTGCGAATTATACAAACGCTACTATAACTACAGTTACGAAATGTAATTAAACAAACTACAGCTATAGAGTATAATTAGACTTCATATATTTGTCATTTATGAAATTTATGCACCAATTTGAGAACAAAAAATGCTTATCAACCCCTTTTTACTAAATTAATACACAATTTCTTATGTATAAGTTTGAGCACACATGCATCCATTACTATTGAATTACTAATATTTAATATTTGCGAAGGGGTAGATTAGTAAATTACTATAATCTTATTGTGTTGTTGATTTACCCAATAACCCAACAGTTAAAACCGACATCAAACAGATAACTCAATAATGTATTTTCAAAAATCATTAAAAATTCGATAACCTAATAACCCAATAATAATAAAACATATACCATCTAAAATAATTGTGGTGTTGACACTCATCTTTACTCATATGTGAAAAAATCAATTGGTATTAAATATTAAGGGTGTGTATCATACTATTCAGTTTGATTTTATATTTACAAATTAGCAAAAACTATAATTAGTTAATTACAAACTAAAATTAAAGCCAAAATCAAGATGTCCAAATAGGTAAAGTATTGTTATAGTGTCTTATTACTATTAAATTACTACTATTTAATATTGACAAATGGATAAAATAGTAAATTATTATAATTTTATTCAGTTATTGATTTACCCAATATCCGATAATAAAAATCAATCTCAAACCAATAATTCAATATTTTTTAATAGTAATGTGGAAGATCAATTCCACGATTTATAGCGTTATAAAATGTTGTTTACTTGTTAGTTATTTATAGAAATGGCTCATTATTTTGGAACAAACGTACATACCTTAACCATCGACAAGCTAATAGGTAAACAAAAAAAAAGTCATACAATTAAAATATGTAAAGTACTGTTATAGTATCCTATTATTATTAAATTACTTATATTTAATATTTATAAAGGGATAAATTAGTAAATTACTATAATCTTATTGGGTTATCGATTTATCCAATAACCCAATAGTTAAAACCGACATCAAACAGATAACTCAATAATTTTTTTTCAAAAACTATTAAAAATCCAATAATCTAATAACTCAATAATAATAAATCAATTCAATAACGTTTTTATCGATTCGATTTGTCGGTCATATTTTGCACAACTATAATCAGAGGAGAAATAATATAATGAATATATGACATCACATCATTTATTTAGGTTTTGCATCCCAAAGCGTCCATACCTGGGAGGACACAAGACTGAATTGTTCTTTTTTATTAAATTGAATTGTTGTGGAGTTACCAAGAATTAAAAGAATCTCACATTAATATATAACAAAATGAATGTTTCTTTTAATTAAATTGAATTGTTGTGGAGTTACCAAGAATTAAAAGAATCTCACATTAATATATAACAAAATGAATGTTTCTTTTAATTAAATTGAATTGTTGTGAAGTTGTTAGAACCCGTACAACTGTGTTTTGGTACCATCGCTAACATTTGAGGTCGCTAGTGTCATTTTCAGGGTGTTTGACGCTTAAGTGTGTTTTGAAGGGCTTGAAATTTTAAATTTGGAATCCTTGTAGAGGTTTGTGAATATGAGCTTATGGACATTTTTCTTGTACAAGTGTACACTTACAAGACTAAGAAGATTAACTCTTTCATTAAGTGTCTACATGTGGAGAAATATACTTCTAGAATGTATAAGTGTGTAATGTGGTGAATGGTTCAAGTTATATTGACAAAGATATTATTTTCATTAATGGGGACATGTGTTATTATATAAACATACATACAAGATACTAGAAGGTCTTATATTATTTTCTTATATATGCTATTATATATACAAGGTGAAGAGAACATTTCCCACACTTAGTGAAAAAAATCACCTGAGAGCTACAATGAATGTGCTCTCGGGTGTGAACAGTGAATTCACAAAAAATTCGCCAAGAATCGTAGAAGGTTTGGTTTGCCGAGAAAACCCGTAGATTTTTGTGTGTAAAGATTTGAAGTGGTGAGAAGGGTTTTGAGGTAAGTTGAGATTCTTCTTCTTTTGAGTTGAATTAATGGTTTCTATTGTCTTGAATGATGTTATTATGAAGGAATAACCAAGAAAATGTGAGTGGCTAGTTGAAAATAAAGCTTGTAGAGTGAAATTTCAAATTTGGAACCTAAGCTTATATGAACCCCAAATTATTGCAAATTGGTATCCTTGTGTATTGTGGGTTTAAAATGTATTCTTGTGGACTTAGGAGAGTGGGGAAAAAAGTATAAAAACTTGTGTGTGCACTATTCTTGAATTAATGGTTGAAATGGGGACTTAAAATGAGGAATTAGGAGCGTTTTAGTATTGTGGACTCTCGTCGAGCGTTGGAGTGTTGCGTTGTGGTTCTTGGAGTGTATTGAGGTAGTTTAACATATTAGTAATGTGTATGATGTACAGCTGCTAGTTTTTCGAAATAATGAAGGAATTAGAGCATTTCGTGTAGATTCGGTGCAACCGGAAGGTTAGCTTGGAGTCATTTTGGGTTGGAGTCTACCTTGACAAGGAAAAAAGGTATGTAAGGTTTTGTTTTCTTAGCATGATTTCAAATTGTCACTCC
>DF363616.1:5728-19771 GCA_000787875.1 Solanum virginianum
GTAGGTCAGGCATACAGGGTAGCAGGATTCCAGCTTAGGCCCTTTGTTGCAGTCTGAAGAGCTCTCTTACTTCAGAGCTACTCTTGGTACACCCATTTGAATTACTTTCACTTTGATTATGACGGGAGTGTCACTAAAACAGAGAAACTCTGTCAAAATTTTTCCAAAATGAATAGTAATTTTTTTCTGAATCTGATATGTTTATATGATCTAGAGCCCCTTGTCCTGTCCTATGATATGATTTGTCTGTATTAGAGGTCTGTGGACAGTTTGTGAGTTTGGGTCCTATCCGGAAGTTTATGTATTCTGTATATCTGTTATGTATTTGAGACCTGGCCACCTGTCTAGACTTTCTGTATGTATACTATGTTTATCAGGCGGCGGGACCGCAGCGGTGACCTTGTCGGCCCGCTATGCATCTGTTTATATGTTCAGTATCTCTGTTGGTTCGCTGGCCTTTTCTTTTTCATGTGGCTAGTCACTAAAATAGAGGAAATTCTGTCAAAATTTTTCCAAAATGAATAGTAATTTTTTTCTGAATCTGATATGTTTATATGATCTAGAGCCCAAGCGGGTGTCAGTCACGGCCCATAGGTTGGGTCGTGACAGAGTGGTATCAGAGCAGTTTGTCCTTATAGTGTCCACAGATCGTGTCCAGTAGAGTCTTGTTTATTAGTGTGTCATGCACCACATCTATAAATAGGGGGCCCAGTAGAGTCTTGTTTATCGGTGTGTCGTGCACCACATCTATAAACAGGATGCTACAGGATACTTAGGATATTACTCTTTTACTTCTGATCATAGATCGTGCGTTAGAGCGGTATTCGTAGGATGGCTCCTCTTCTGACAATACTATATTGAATGTAGATATGCCTCCGAGAAAGCCATTAGATGCTCGAAGGAGCAAGCGTTGCACTTATTTTGTAGATGGCGAGTGCAATGAAGGGAGTCAAAGGATATAATCCTGCTTTCTTCACATATTAACAGTATTAGACCTTCTTTGGGNCACTTTGATTATGACGGGAGCCTTGTCCTGTCCTATGATATGATTTGTCTATATTAGAGGTCTGTGGACAGTCTGTGAGTTTGGGTCCTATTCGAAAGTTTGTGTATTCTGTATATCTATTATATATTTGAGACCTAGCCACCTGTCTGGACTTTCTGTACGTATACTATGTTTATCAGGCAGCGGGACCACAGCGATGACCTTGTCGGCCCGCTTTTGCATCTGTTTATATGTTCAGTATCTCTGTTGGTTCGCTGGCCTTTTCTTTTTCAGGTGGCTAGTCACTAAAACAAAGCAAACTCTATCGTAATTTTTCCAAAATGAATAGTAACTTTTCTGAATCTGATATGTTTATATGATCTGGACGCCCAAGCGGGTGTCAGAGACAGGTGTCAATCGCGGCCCATAGGCTGGGGTGTGACATTTATCTTGTGAGGTATACCATAGGCTCTTTAAGAAAAATAATTTGTGAAGGAAAATAGAGTGTGAGCGATATTTTGTGACAAAAAACACCTATACTTAATCGTATTTCAACTCCATATCATACAAGACATTCCCCAAAACCCTCTCTAATACTTAGACAAATATTCAACCCAAAGTTCAAGTGTCCCAATCTCATTCCAAATCTAAGGATTTCATTCAAGTTTCAAGTTCTCAATCAAATCTTCATCAAGAAAATCTCCAAAGTTGAGGTATCTAGGTTCCAACCATTAGATCCTTTCACCGATGGTGGCCAACCTTCCTTTTTACACAAATTACATGTTTTCAAGTTGATATACTTATGGGTATTCTTACTATGAATATGACTATAAACTATGTTGGGGTTTTCATGAAATGTGGATTGTTTAAGCATGATTTGAGCTATGAATCTATGTTCTTTGATGAGATCTGGTGAAGGGTTTTAATGTATCTTGCATGACGATATTACCAAGTGTTGGTGCCTTAATTTACAATAAGTTTTCTTACATGATTTCACTTTTTGAATTGTATGATTTTTATCTAACATTACACACACCCCAAGTGTTTGATAAAATATTTGGTTTAGGGTTCTTGAGTTATTGCTGATCTATTCCACAGCTTATGAGTTAAGTGACTTTATGATGATGAAAGGAATGCATATATGTGTTGATTTCATGGATAGTATTTATAGGGTATCAAGTTGACCATGCGTCATTCGGGGGGGGGGGTATGCCCGAACAACCATGTTGGCAGTTTTGTACCTCAATTGCCTCGCTCGGGGGTAGTAGGCCTGTGCAACCATATTGCAGGGTTTGTACCTCAATCACCTCATCAAGGGGGTGGTACGCCTTGGTATCTAGTATGATGGTCTCTTCCTGCACATGTAGTATGTTCCATATAAGCATGTTTTACTTCAAGCATCATTCATGCATGCCATATTGTGACTATGCTCATCCATTGCCTATATGTACGCATTTTGTCATGTTGTCAATGTTTGTCACATTGAATCCTACATACTTAGTACATTTAAATGTACTAACGCATATTCTATGCCTACATGATGTTACCATGTAGGAACTGGAGCTCCACTTTTACAAGCCAAACTAGGGCCTAGATGTGACACGGTGAATGGGGAACCTGAAGGGACCCCAAACAAGCCTCTTAGCATATCATACACATATCCTTGGTCGTGAAAGAAATTAATCAACAAGAAGAGAGTCTAAATAGGGATAAAGGGACTAAGGGAAATCTTTTATATCATAAAACCATAAAGAGTCAAGCTCATAGCATAGATACATCATACTATTCCAGCAACACCTCTAGACTTAGAATGGAGCGGGGGCCAAGATACTTTCCAGTCTAACCCTCATAATGTCAAATATCAACATAAGAAGTCTTAGAAATATTAAGAGAAAGTGGATAGTGTCCTCAAACTTGAGAACTCGCCAAGCTTATAATCAAGAAGTCTAACTTGCCACATGGAGAAGGATAGTCAAATGGGGATCTGATTCGTATATGGTGACATAATGTAGGCATAGAGTATATGTTAGTACGTTTGAATGTACTAAGTATGTGGGATGCAATGCAACAAGAGATAGGCAACATAATCAAAATGCATAATTATAAGCAATGGATAGCATAATAATAATGTGGCATGTATGATCAATGCTTAAAGGAAAATATGCTTTGGAAATCATTCATCACACAAAGAACATAATATATAAGTGTGGGAAAAGACCTTAACCGATAGAGAATAAGACCAAGTGAGCTACAACTTGGAACCGATGATTATCCCTCACCAGTAAAGAGGTGGTCTGCATGACCCAATTGCGTATGAAGTAACCTTCCTTATGGGAACACAACCCAATTTCAGAAAGGATTTCTTTAGAAACTTCACCTTACGGGAACACAACCCAATTTTTGGAAGAACCTCAAGAGAAAGTGCACTAAATGGATCCACTAGCAAAGCAAGGGTAAAACCTCATCCTATGGTGGCACATAGCTTAAGGAATGAGGGTACTCCCTCAATCCATTAGTGCTAAATCTAATCCCATGGAATATATTTAAAGAAATCATAGCTTTAATAATTCGTAAGAAACATAGAAACATGAAACGAGTAGCTTTAAAATATCTTTGAACTCTAATGGTGAGCCTAACTTCAAAACAAGATTAGATCATCATCAAACATTACCCTTGCATTAACATCAACATCAAAGGCTCACAAGAGGTAAAATCTTTAAGAAAAGGGCTTAATCTGGCTTTACAACATCATCAACATTTTCAACAATTAAACATATCTTTAGAAAGCCCAAAATAATCATAAAGTCACTTGACGCATAAATCAATCAATAGATCATCAAAACTTTGAGAATCCTTAAAAGATATTTTACCAAACACTTGGTGGGTGTGCAATGCTAATACAAAATCATATAATTCAAGAGTCACAACATCTAAGTAAAACCAATGTAAATCCACCCACCAATACTTGGTAACATCCTCTAACAAGATACATCAAAATGTCTCATCAAATCTCACAATAGATGTTAGATGTATAACTCAAAACATGGATAGTTGAACAAAACATTTGATAAAACCCCAATTTTGTTTATAACTATTATCCATTATATGTAATACCCATAAGTAAATCAACTCGACAACATGTATTTTATATGAAAAAGAAGGTTGGGCACCATGGGTGAAAGGACCCAATGGTTGAAATCCACATACCTCAAACTTGGAGATTCCCTTGATAAAGATTTGAAAGAGAACTTGAAGCTTTAATGAATTTCTTGAGATCCAAAATGAGTTTGGAATCCTTGATTTTGGATGAAAATATTTATCTAAGTGTTAGAGAGGGTTTTGGAGAATGTCTTGAATGATATGAGGTTGAAAGATGACTATGTATAGGTGTATTTGCGCATAGGAAGGCATAGGCCCAAGATCACAAGGCCTTAGGTCGAATTTAAAAAATCTAGCGAAAAAAATACACTAGTTCGCGCCCTGGCCGCGTCTCGCCAGGAGTGCAGATCCTCACTATTTCGTAAATTTTTGAAAAATTAAATTTTGACATGATTGCTCTAAAATCAAGGTTATACCCATTTCTCACTCAATTTTGCCTCTTATCATGAATATGAAGTCAAATTTTTGGTATCACACATAAATTTTGAGATATATGAAAATTACGAATATAAGTATTTCCAAGGCACATTTTGAGCACTTTTTGGGGTCGTTTCATCCACTTGATCATCTTCCTCCTCTATGTTGCTAGTACTATCTTTAAAGTAAGTTTGGTGAGTCTTCAACTTCGATGATAATATCTTTTGATCTTATGTTAAGCAAAGTCTCTCTTTCTTTTATTGTATGCTTTTGACTATGAGGGTGAGCCCGGAAAGATGTCTTTACCCCTGCTCAATTCTAAGTTGAGAGGCATTGTTGGACAAGTTATGTAATGATCCATTAAGTTTTGACTCTCTTGACTTTTTTATGTTTTAAGCTATAAAAGACTCCCTTAGTCCTTTTTATCCTTACTTTATGTTCTCTTGTTGATGTTTAATTACTTACGCGATCGAGGATGTGTAATGATACGCTAAGAGGCTTGTTTGAGGTCCTTTTAGGTTCTCCATTCATCATGTCACGTCTAGGCCCTAGGTCTGAGTTGTTATAAAGATGGCATCAGAGCACTAGGTTGTGAATGGTCCTTGGCATCCAACACACCGCGTCGATTAGAGTCTTATTCATGATTCTAAAGTGCACCATGACTATGAGTAAGAAGCTATGAGATGTTTTAAGAAATGTTTCCCTTCTTCTTACTCTATGCCGTGCTATAGAAGTTAAGGTAAGGTTTTCCCCTAACAAATGTTCTTTGCTATACTAGTCATGCCTATCCCAAGAGAAAAAAGTGTCTGCACTCCCGAAGAACAACTGGCTCATAAAGAGTTCCAGGATGGTATTTCAATGCTAGCTCAAGCCATGACCAATCAAATTAACCAAGGGGTCGAATCCCCTCATGCCCTTACTCCGACATCTAAGGTAAGGGATTTCATGAGGATGAACCCACAAAAGTTCAATGGGTCTAAAGTGGATGAGGACCCTCAAGAATTTATTAATGAGGTGTACACAGTCTTGTCGGCTTCCTAACTCAAGGGGGTGGCTCAAATTTTGTTTATTTAATGGAAAGAGGAGAAGGGGAACAACAATGTTATTCCTTGGAAGGAGTTTAAGGCGTCTTTCCTTAACCTATTTTTCCCTCTTAAGCTAAGGGAGGCCCAAATGATGGAGTTCATGAATTTGAAGCGATGATCTTTGAGTGTGAGGGAGTACGCCCTCAAGTTCAACCAACTCTCCAAATATGCTCCACAATTGGTTGCCGTCCCAAGGTCTAGAATGAACAAATTTGTGATGAGGGTACCCAATTTGGTTAATGAGGAGTGTCATGCTGCTATGTTAATAGGTGACATGGATTTGTCCTGCTTAATGACATATGCCAAACAATTGGAAGGGGAGAAGCTTAGAAAAAGGAGGAGTAGTGAAGTTAAAAAGGCCTATTTTGATGGTAAATTCCAAAGTCTCAAAGGTGGCCAATTTCATCAAGGCCAAGGGTCTTCTTATACTCCTAATAGGAGGTTCGCCAATGACAACTCAAGGGTCGAATATGATGGTAGGGTGGTGCCTAATTTTATGTGTCCTAAATGTGGTAAGGGTCATAGTGGCTCATGCTTAAGGGAAACTAATGCTTGTTATAGTGGTGGGAAAGTGGGGCATAAGGCGATGGATTGCCCTCGTAACTGGAACAAGAGAAAGGATGTTCATTCACAAAGTATTAATGTGGTTGCAAGGGGGAGAAGTGGCCAACAAGGTGGCAAAGCACAAGCGGTTCTATTCTCTCCAAGGGAGACAAGGGGTAGTTGAGGTGGCCATTATCATCATCGATATGTTAAAAGTCTTTGATTTTGATGTGTATGCATTGATAGACCCAGGTGCCACTCTTTCTTTTGTTACTCCTTTTGTTTCAAAAAAGTTTCATGTTGAACCCGTATTGTCATGTGAGCCATATGAAGTGTCTACTCCAGTGGGTACATCTATTGTTGCTAGAAGAGTCTATAAAAATTGTCCCATTTGAATTTTGCATAAAATATTACCTTGTAATTTTGTTGAGTTAGATATGATGGACTTTGATATCATTCTTGGGATGGATTGGTTGCATGCATACTATGCTTCTATTTATTGTAGAACCCATAGGGTCAAATTCTAATTCCCAAATGAACCCATTCTTGAGTTGGAGAGTCATGATGTGGTGATCAAGGGTAGATTCATTTCTTGAATTAAAGCCCATAAGTTGATTTCTAAGGAGGGTCTCTATCATCTTGTGAGGGTTAGGGATGTTGAGTCCAAGTTTCATCTAATAGAGTCGATCCCGGTGGTTAATGAGTTTCTTGATGCCTTCCCTAATGATCTTCCCGGTGTTCCTCCTGAAAGGGAAATAGACATTGGCATAGACCTACTTCCTGATACTCAACCCATTTCTATTCCCCTTTACCATATGGCCCCGGTGGAGTTAAAGGAGTTGAAGGAGCAATTGAGGAATTTATTGGAGAAGGTTTTTATTAGGCCTAGTAAATCACCTTGGGGTGCACCGATGCTATTTATGAAGAAGAAGAATGGGTCCCTTAGAATGTGCATTGATTACTAGAAACTTAATAGAGTCACCATCAAGAATAAGTACCCTTTGCTAAGGATTGATGATCTGTTTTACCAACTTCAAGGGGCTAGTCACTTCTCTAAGATTGATCTTCATTTCGGGTATTATCAAGTGATAGTGAGGGAGTGTGACATTCCCAAGATGGCCTTCTGAACTAGGTATGGGCACTATGAGTTTGTCGTTATGTCTTTTGGGTTGACCAATACACTGGTTATCTTCATAGATCTTATGAATAGGGTCTTTAAACCCTATCTTGATTTGTTTATGGTGGTTTTCATTGATGATATTTTGATCTATTCCCATAGTAAGGAGAAGCATGTGAATCATTTGAGGGTGATGCTACAAAAATTGAGGGAAGAGAAGTTGTATGCTAAGTATGAGAAGTGTGAGTTTTGGTTGCAAGAGGTGGCCTTTTTAGGTCATATGGTATCGGGGGATGGTATTAAGGTGGATCCTAAAAAGATAGAAGTGATT
Organism: Solanum virginianum; assembly: GCA_000787875.1. Classification (NCBI taxonomy): domain Eukaryota; kingdom Viridiplantae; phylum Streptophyta; class Magnoliopsida; order Solanales; family Solanaceae; genus Solanum; species Solanum virginianum. The sequence goes on from DF363616.1 coordinate 13,366, forward strand.
TAAAATTTGCCTAAACCATTGACTCCATCGGACATTAGAAGCTTTTTGGGCTTAACAGGTTATTACCGGAGGTTTGTGAATGGGTTCTCTTATGTTGCTTCTCCCATGACTAAGTTGACTCAAAAGAAGGCAAAATGTGTGTGGACTGATGAGTGTGAAAGGAGTTTCCAAACTTTTAAGGATAAGCTTGTCTCTGCTCCTATCTTGTCACTACCGAAAGGATTAGAAGGGTTTGTTGTGTATTGTGATGCCTCAAGAATTGGTTTGGGTTGAGTATTGATGCAAAATGGTAAGGTGATAGCCTATGCTTCTAGACAACTTAAGGTACATAAAAAGAATTATCTTACCCATGATCTTGAATTGGATGACATGGTATTTTCTTTGAAAATTTGGCATCATTATTTGTATGGAGTGCATGTTGATGTGTTTACCGATCATAAAAGTCTCCAATATGTGTTCACTCAAAAAAATCTTAACTTGAGGTAACGAAGGTGGTTAGATCTTCTTAAGGATTATGATGTGAGTATACATTACCACCCTGGTAAGGCTAATGTTTTGGTCGATACTTTGAGTAGGGTGTCTATGGGTAGCTTAGCACATGTTGGTGATGTGGCAATGAGGTTTCTAGAGAGGTCCATTGGTTGGCTAGATTGGGGGTTAGGTTGGAAGAGGTTGACAATGGTGGTGTAATGGTGGTAGATGGTTCTAAATCTTCATTGGTTGATGAGGTGAAGGCAAAACAAGATCTTGACCCCGCCTTGTTAGAGTTGAAGCCCTTGATGAGAGATGGTAAGTTGGAGGTTTTCTCCCAAGGGGGAGGTGGTGCCCTTAGGTACCAAGATAGGTTGTGTATGCCTAGTGTTGATGGATTGAGAGACAAGATTCTTGATGAGCCTCATAATTCTTTCTATTCTATTCACCCCGGTTCCACATAGAGATTTGAGGGATATGTTTTGGGGGATGGAATGAAAAAAGACGTTGCTAAGTTTGTATCCGGTCACCATAATTTCCAACAAGTAAAAGACGAGCATCAAAGGCTGGGTAACCTAGCCCAAAAGTTGATTAAATTTGAGGGTATACTCCCTGACACTCATACCACCTTGTTTCAAGTTCATAAACTCAACCAACTTTGCTTCCCCAAGCTTAAGGGGGAAGAACCGATTAATGACGGCCAACATGAATTCCTCCCAAAGCAATAACCATTACCCTTCTCACCTTTGCATTGATCAAACCAAATTTGGGCTACCCCCTTGAGTTTGTACGCCGCCAGCTCCGCCTTCTCATTTAGCCCAACACCATGATAGACAAGATTTTGTAGACCTCATCAATAAACTTTTGTGGATCTTCATGAGGAAAACCAGAGGATTCATCCTCATGAAGTCTTTTACCCTAGCTCCCGGAGAATTAGTATGAGAGGCTTGGGCCCCTTGTTGGACTTAGTTGGCTACTACATGGGCAAGCATAATAAGAGCATCCCGAAGCTCACCATTAGTAGGTTGCTCCTCAGGAGTTTGGGCCCATCTTTCTCTAATATTCGACATGATCTAGCATAGCAAAGAACAATCATTAGGTGGGAAAAATTTATCACAACTCTATAGCACAACTTAGAACATAAGAAGGGAAACATTTCCTAAAACTTCTCATAGCCTCCTATTCATAGTCATAGCGCGCTGCATAACCATGAATATGACTCTAATTGATGCGATATGTCAAACTGTAAGGATCTATCAACCTAGTGCTCTGGTACCAAGTTCGTCACGACCCAAGCCTAGGGCCTAGACATGACACGGTGAAAGTGGAACCCGAAGAAAACCCAAAAAAGCCTTTTAATGTGTCATTACACATCCTTGGTCGCGGAATCATATAAAACAAATATAGAATAGGATGGGGCATTGGGGATAAAGGAAATGTTGCCCAAACAACAACATTTCAAGACAAGGAGTCATGGCTCATATCATAAATACACAACTTGTCCAATAAACACCTCTAAATACATAGATAGAGCGGGGGCCAAGACAAAGTAACCGGGATCACCCTCATATTCAAATAGAACATAAGAAAGTGTCTCAATACATAGATAAGAGGAAAACATAAATTAAGGTCCCCGAAATGGAGGACTCACCAACAAGCTTGGAATAGCACCATCTAACCACATGGAGGAGGAGGATGATCAACTTGGGCACCGGTTCCTACATGGTTATATCATGTTGGAAAGAGTATGCGTTAGTACGTTTGAATGTACTAAGTATGTGGGATACAATGCAACAAGAGATAAGCTTCACAATCAATATGCATAACAATAATCAATAGGCATGATATAGCAATATGACATGTATGATCAATGCATAAGTAAAATATGTTTTAGTAATCCAAGCTCATATAGAAAATCATACGTGTAAAATAGACAAAGCTAGATTTCCAAAGTATGAACCCTTTGGTAGGCTAGCGATGTTGTCACCCCATCACTTAGGTGGATGAGTACGGATGAGTACTAACCCTCATCTAGGTTGATGATGATGCCACCCTATCACCCTAGTGGATGAGTACTAACCCTCATCAAGGTTGATGAGTACTAACCCCCATCTTGGTTAGTAATGTTGCCACCCCATCACTTAGGTGGATGAGTACTAACCCTCATCAAGGTTGATGAGTACTAACCCCCATCTTGGTTAGTAATGTTGCCACCCCATCACTTAGGTGGATGAGTACTAACCCTTATCTAGGTCATCCAGGTGCTAGACCCCCCTGATTGGGCATGGTTAAGTTCTACACTTTATACAAGATTCATCATATACATAAGCTCATCTCATCATCATAACATCACTCATATCATATCTCATGCTTTGGACCATCAATTCCTCAAGAAACCCTACCAAGATATTTTATCAAACACCTTGGGGGTGTGTAATGGGGGTAAAAGATCATGCAATTTAGAGATGAAATCATGCCAGAAAATCTATAATAAAACCATCATTCCACAACTTGCAACACTCCCAAGACATTCACATCAAAATCCCTCATCAATTCCAACATTAGATCAAAGATTTAGAGCTCGAAACATGCTAAAACCCCCATACTTTCATGAACTAAAATCAATGTGCAGTAAATTTCTCAATATACAAGACCCACATGTAAAATAAACTTTAAATCATGCAATATTAGTAAAACGGAGACTTAGGCACCATGGGTGAGAGGACCCAATAGTTCAACACACATACCTTTGATTTGGAGAAGTTCTTGGTGAACGTTGACAATGGAGACTTGAAGCTTGAAGAGAATCCTTAAATCCGGATAAAGGTTTTAAGTCTTAGAATTTGGAGTGAAAATATGGCTAAGTGTTCTGGGGAGTATTAGGAAATGTTTAGGATGACACAAACGTGAAATTTGACTAAGTATAGATAAAAAAACATTTAGGAAACTTGGGCCCAACACTTAGAATATTTTGGGCCGCAAAAGAAAAACTGTCAGGCAAAAAAACACATCTCCGCATCACAGAGAGGACGTGGAGGGGATTTGTACTAAAGCGCACCCAAGGCGCATCGCGAAAAACTCACTAGAAATCGTCACTAAAAAATTTATAATTGTTATTCTTTCACTCTTAAATCGAGGTTAGACCCTTTTTTGCACCTAATTTTGACCCCATGATCACAAATATGAAGTCAGATTTTCAAAATAAAGAACAGATTTTTAGATATCTTGGAAATTAAAATTCAAGGCATTCTGAGGAACGTTTTGGGCACTTTTTAGGGTCGTTTCATAAGTTGTCTTCAACAACAGCCGCAACATCCAATGGTATAGAAGCATATGTGTCACCCACATAGTTCCTCAACATAGACACATGGAAGGCCGGATGCACCAAGTCCATTTCACTAGGCAACTCCAACTCATAGGTCACCTTACCAATCTTGTTCGACATCCTATAAGGACCCACAAATCTTGGACTCAATTTACCCTTCTTATCAAAAAGAACCACACCCTTCATGTGTGAGACCTTTAAATATACCCAATCACCAATTTAATTTCCCTTCTCCTTACATTGGCATAGGACTTTTGACGACTTTAGGCTATTTTCAATCTTTCTTTTATCAACCCTACGTTCTCCATGGCCTCCATAACTAGATCCTGACCCAACAAAGCCATCTCCCCTACCTTAAACCATTCAATTGGGGACCTTTAATATCTACCATAGAGAGCCTCAAAAGAAGTCATACCAATGTTAGAATCATAGCTATTGTTGTAAGCAAACTTAATGAGTGGAAGATGATCATCCCAACTACCCTTAAACTCCAATACACAAGCTCTAAGCATATCCTCAAGAGTTTGGATAGTTCATTCAGCTTGGCCATTTGTTTGAGGATGAAAGGCCGTACTAAGCTTTCTCTTGGTACCAAGACCTCTTTGGAAGGACTTCCAAAAGTGAGAAGTGAATTAAGAACCACGATCCAATATGATACACAAAGGCACCCTATGTAATCTAACCAATTCATGAATGTACAAATTAGCATAATCTTCAGCACCCATAAGTAGTCTTAACCAGTAGGAAATGAGAAAACTTTGTCATTCTATCAACCATAACCCAAATAGAATTAAAACCCTTTCTAGTCTTAGGCAACCCAACTATAAAATCCATGTTGATTTCCTCCCACTTCCAAGTAGGAATCTCTATATCTTGGGCTAGGCCACCCAGCCTTTGATGCTCTCTTTCACTTATTGGCAATTATGGAAACTGGACACAAACTTAGCAACATTTTTTGACATACCATCCTACCAAAACACTTCCCTCAAATCTCTATACATTATGGTAGAACCGGGGTGAATAGAATAGGAAGAATTATGAGCCTCATCAAGAATCATCTCTCTAAAGTCATCAACACATGGCACACATAATCTACCTTGGTACCTAAGGTCACCATCGCACCCTTGGGAGAGAAACTCCAACTTACCATCTCTCACCAAGGCCTTCAATTATAGCAAGGCGGGGTCCAGATCTTGCCTTGCCTTCACTTCCTCAATCAATGAAGATTTGGAACCATCAACCACCACTACTCCACCATTGTCAACCTCCTCCAACCTAACTCCCAACCTAGCCAACCGATGGACCTCCCTAACCACCTCTTTGCCACCATCCTCAACATGAGCTAGGCTACCCATAGACACCCTAATCAAAGCATCGGCCACCATATTAGCCTTACTGGGGTGATAATGCACACTCATATCATAATCCTTAAGAAGCTTTAGTCACCTTCATAGTCTCAAGTTGAGATATTTTTGGGTAAACACATATTGAAGGCTCTTGTGACCGGTGAACACATCAACATGCACCCCATACAAGTAATGACGCCAAATTTTAAAAGAAAATACCATGGTGGCCAACTCAAGATCATGGGTAGGATAATTCTTTTTATGCACCTTAAGTTTTCTAGAGGCATAAGGTTTTAAGTCTTGGAATTTTGAGTGAAAATATGGCTATGTGTTTTGGGGAGTATTTGGAAATGTTTAGATGACATAAGCGTGAAATTTGACTAAGTATAGATAAAAACATGTTTAGGAAACTTGGGCCCAACACTTAGAATATTTTGGGCTGTAAAAGAAAAACTGTCAGGCAAAAAAACACATCTCCGCGTCGCAGAGAGGACGTGGAGGGGATTTGTACTAAAGCGCACCCAAGGGGCGTCGCGAAAATCGATAAACCTTCTGTCAGGAGCATAAGAAGACTCTTGGCCTTGATGAAACTGGCCACCTTTGAGACTTTGGAACTTACCATCAAAACAGTCCCTTTTGGCCTTACCACTCCTCCTTTTCCTAAGCTTCCCCTCCATTTGTTCGGCATATGTCATTAGGCGAGACAAATCCATGTCACTTATTAACATAGTGTCATGACACTCCTCATTAACCAAATCGGATACCCCCAAAACAAATTTGTTCATCCGAGACCTTCGGTCGATAACCAATTATGGAGCATTGATGATAGTCATGCTCTAATAAGAAACAATTACTAACCAAAGGTTAAGGTCAAATCTACAGGGAAAAAGGGGCTTGACTATAGAGATCTACTACCAATCATTTCAAGCATTGATTACAAAATCTGTAAATGGGGGTTTTCTTTGTAATTCAAGAATAAAAATAAATATTAAACTAACTATGCAGGAAGACACTCAAATTTAGGGACAACTTAGGGATTGTGTTCCCCATGATTCGTTGACTCAATTATCCTAGACAACATAAATTTAATTAGGAATTCACATGTAGGACGATAACTTAGTTTCTTCCAGCCCTTTTGTGAAGGTGAAGTCGAATTTCACCATGGCGCGTGGTTGGCAACCATGTTGTGCCAACTAACCATTACCCATTGTCCCAGTCAACCTCCCCTTGGTCAAGTTTGGTTGATTAGATGAGAACATATCCA
>DF363615.1:16669-34589 GCA_000787875.1 Solanum virginianum
TTCATAAGCTATCATACAGAGTTTCTTTCAAAGCTACATACTTACAAAGTTAGCTTCATAGCTATATACATATGTGGATACCAACTTACATAGGTTTTTATTGCTAAATAAAGTCCATAAGTTGTTTCATCTCATACATATTTCATTGTTAGTGTAACATACTCCTTTCATTGTCATATGGTATTGTATGGTTATCTATATGTCATATACTGCCTATACAGTTTCAAAGCTCCAATAATGTGATCACTTAAAGATCATCTTAAAGGTAATCTAAAGGCAAAGGTAAAGTACATGGATTATGGATTATGGATAGGTGGCAGCCCGAGAGACTAGATTACTAGCCTGGCATAGGGATGATCCTATCACAGGGGGGAGGGTGGCCCGAGGGGGCTAGAAAACTAGCCTGGCATAGGGATGAACCCAATAAAGTTTACCCTTGATCAGCTGGGTCTTTTATAGCATTGCTGTGCACAGATTATACAGATGTTACAGTAAAGGTAAAGTGATGTAAAGAATGTAAAGTACATGATTCCACAGTATAACCAAAGGTGGTCTCTTATCATACATCAGCACAAAGTTTCCTTTGAGTTGCTATTACATATACAATGTTTCCTGCCTTACATATTCAGTACATTATCTCGTACTGACGTCCCTTACGGGGGACCTGCATTTCATGCTGCAGGTACTGTTGTATTACCTTAACTTTTTCCATGGCTGGTTGTACTAGATCTAGCCCAAGCAAGGTGGTTTCACCCACTTCAAACTATCTAATTGGCGACCTATATCCTCAGTAGGAGTGCAAGGTATCCAGCTTTGTCACCAAGCTCCAGGTTGCTTCGGAGCTTTGCATGTCTAGAGTTTATATTTTTTTTGTAATGTATAGTTGGTTGAGGAGGGGCCTATCCCGACCCTTATCAGATACTTATCACTATGTAGAGGCTTTATAGACTATATAAATTAAAGTATGGGCATGTTTTGTATTTCAAACAGCGTGGCCCCAACACCTCACCTTCTCCAAAGCTTCCATGACCAAATCCGGACCTAGCAAAGCCATTCCCCTCACTTCAAACCACCCAACCAGGGATACCTTAATGTCTTTCCATCTTAGGATACCTTAAAATCCATCATAAAATCTCGTAATAGGTCATAATTTCATAGCTCAAAATATACATAGACTCAATAGACAAAACCAATTCATATTATAAGCTTGAAATGGATAAACATGCATAATCAATCAACATTTCATAAAACCCCAACATAATTTATAATCAAAATCAAAAACAAGAGATACCCATAAAACATACAACTTGAAAACATGCAATTTTCATAAAAAGGATGATTGGCCTCCATTGGTGAAAGGACCCAATGGATGAAACCTACATACCTCAAACTTGGGTTTTCTTGAGTTGAACTTGAAGAGAACTTGGAGCTTGAAGAGAATCCTTGAGTTCTAAAGTTAGGCTTGAAATCCTTGAAATTTGAATGAGATATTTGGTTAAGTCTTGGAGTTTTGAGAGGGTCTTGAGTGATATAAAGTTGAAAAATGGCTAAGTATAGACATTTCCACGTATAAGTGGCATAGGGCTATGAACCCAATTCCCTTAGCCGAAACAGGGAAAATAAAGAGAACTAACATTGCTTCACGATGGGTTCGCATCGCAGAGCCATCACGCACAACTACTATTTCTCAAAAATAAGCAAAAATTAATTTTCGCTATGGGTCCTCTAAATCTAAGTTATACCCATCTCCAATTTAATTTTTCCCCTTGATCAAGGATATGAAGTCACATTTTTGATATCATGCACAAAATTTGAGATACATAGAAATTATGATTATGAGCATTTTCAGAGCACATTTTGGGGCATTTCAGTTGCCATAGAATTTGATGTGTCTCCAAAAGTCTTATTGGAACCTTATATGATTTATACTCCTATTGGTGAGTCAATCCTAGCTAAGAATGTCTATAAATGTTGTCCCATATTATTTTTCCATAATGTCTTTCCATGTGATCAAATTGTGCTTGATATGATTGATTTTGATGTTATTCTTGGTATGGATTGATTGCATGCATCCTATTTTTCGATTGATTATAGAACCCGTAGGGTTACCTTTGGAGTCCCAAATGAGCTCATTTTCGAGTGCAAGGGAACCAATTCTATGTTTAAAGGGAAGTTTGTCGCTTATATAAAAGCTATGAAAATAATCTACAAAGGTTGTTTATATCATGTTGTCTGAGTTATGGATGTTAAGTCGCATGTTCCTACTCCTGATTCGGTCCTTATCATAAAATTAGTTCCTCGATGCCTTTCTTGATAATCTACTCAGTATTCCTACCATAAGGGAAATTGATTTTGGTATTGATCTCTTGCCCGACACCTTAACTGTTTCTATGCCTCCATATCGAATGACCCTGATAGAGTTGAAAGAATTGAAGGAACAATTAAAGGATTTGCTTGATAAAGGATTTATAAGGCCTAGTGTATCACCATAGGTGCTCCCATATTATTTGTAAGGAATAATGAAGGTTCACTTCGGATGTGTGTGGATTATCAAAAATTGAATAAATTGACCATCAAGCACAAGTATCCACTTCCATGGATCGATGACCTCTTTGTTCAACTATAAGGTGTAAGTTAAGTTTCTAAGATTGATCTTTGGTTTTGAAATCACCAATTGAGGGTGAAAGATGATGATATTCCAAAGATGTCATTTAAAACTTTGTATGGTCATTTTGAATTTTTGGTTATGTCATTTGGACTAACAAATGCCCCTGCCACTTTTATGGATTTGATGAACAAGATCTTCAAACCGTATTTGGATATGTTTGTGGTGGTGTTCATAGATGATATATTGGTGTATTCTGGTGATGTGAAAGAGCATGAAGATTATTTGAGTATTGTGTTGGAAACATTGAGAAAAAGATAATTCTTTGCCACATTTAGCAAGTGTGAATATTTGCTAAGAGAGGTAGCTTTTCTTGGTCATATTATTTCTGGTGATGGTATTAGAGTTGATCCAAAGAAGATAAATCCATTATGAATTGGCCTAGACCATTGTCTTCGTCGGATAATATAGGCTTTTTGGGGTTGGGTGGATATTATAGAAGGTTTGTTAAGAGATTTTCCTCCATTTCTTCTCCTTTGACAAAGCTGACTCAAAAGCAAGAAAAATTCCAATAGTTTGACAAATGTGAAAAACGTTTTCAAATGTTGAAGGACTATCTTACTTTGGCTTCTGTTTTGACATTGCCCAAAGGTTTGAATGGTTTTGTTATATATTGTGATGCCTCATATATAGGCTTGGGTTGTGTGCTGATGCAATATGGAAAAGTCATTGCTCTGCTTCAAGACAATTGAAAATGCATGATAAGAACTATACGACGCATGACCTCGAGTTGTTGGCTGTTGTGTTTGCATTAGAGATTTAGTGGCATTACCTCTATGGGGCACATATTGATATATTTACCGACTATAATAGTATGCAATATGTGTTTAGCCAAGGGACTTTGAAATTAAGACAATAAAAAATGGTTGGAACTTTTGAAAGATTATGACATGAGTGCGATGTATCACCCTGGTAAAGCTAATGTTGTAGATGACACATGGATAGAGTGTCTATGGCTAGCATGTCATATGTTGAAGGTGGAAATAAAGAAATGGTCAAAGAATTTCACCATTTGGCCTGGTTGGGTGTAAGGTTGAGTAGCTTGAGTGATGGTGGTATGCTAATACCTAGTGGGATGGAATTATCTACGGATCTTGCTTTAGTGGATTAAAGAAATTGGTAGTTGATAAAAAGGTAGAAGTCTTCTCACAAGGGGGAAATGGAGTATTGTGTTATCAAGGGCAATTCTGTGTACCCAATATGGATGGACTAAGGGAAAAGAAGTTTGATGAAGCTCATAGTTCCAAGTATGCTATTCATCCGGGGTCCACCAAAATGTATAGGGATTTGAGAGATGTGTACTGGTGGAATGGCATGAAGAAAAACTTAGAAATATATGTGATGAAAAGCGCAAATTGTCAACAAGTTAATATAGAACATCAAAGACCTAGTGGTTTGACTCAAGATATTGTGATGCCAAGTTGAAAAAGAGAGATAGTGAATATGGATTTCATCACAGGGTTACCAAAGACAAGAAAACAATTTGAACTCAATATGAGCAGTTATGGATAGAATGACAAAAACAACCCAGTTTTTGCCAGTAAAGACTTCTAATGGTGCCGAACATTATGCTAAGGCTAATATCCAAGAAATGGTAAAGTTGCATGGCGTATCATTGTCCATAATATCAGATAGAGGTGCTCAATTTACTTCTCATTTTTGGAAGTCATTCCAAAAGAGCCTAGGCACGAAGGTGAAATTAAGTACCGTATTTCATCCTCAAATGGATGGACAAGCTAAAAGGACAATATAAACATTAGAGGATATGATAAGGGAATGTGTGCTTTATTTTAAAGGAAGTTGGGATGATCACTTTGCAATGACATGGTTGGTCATTTTTTGCTTTGTCACGACCCAAGCCTAGGGCCTAGATGTGAAACAGTAAATGACAAACCCAAAGGCAACCCAAACAAGCCTCTTAAACATATCATTTGCACAATCTTGGTTGCAGAAACATAATTAAACCACAAGCAAGTACCAAATAATTCTAAGGGGAAGCCGGACTTTGGACTCACTCTATGGGGATGTTATAGGGAAGAGGACTTAAATGAATCACATAACAAATAAGGTCTAAGGGGCGGGTAAGTATGACTCATGCTATGGGGACAACAAGGGACTTCAAACCTCTATCACATTATCAATAAATATCAACACACAGAAGGGAATAAGGGCTAAGGGAAGTGTCAAAATACAAGCCTGGGGCCTAGATGTGACACAGCGAATAGGGGACTCGAAGGGACCCCAAATAAGCCTCTTAGCATATCATTCACACATCTTTGGTCGCAGAAGCAATTAAACATCAATAAGAGATTTAAATAGAATGGGAAGTAGGACTAAGGGAGATCTTTGACAATCATTAAAGTATAAAAGAGTCAAGCTCATAGCATAAGTACATCATAATATCCAACAACACCTCTAACTTGGAATGGAGCAAGGGCTAAGACACTTTTCGGGATCACCCTCATAATAAGAAGTGTTCGACCTAATGAAATCTCAAAATAGCAAGAGTAATGTAGATAGTGTCCTCGGACTTGAGGACTCACCAATACTTATCTCCAAAGTACCAAACTAGCCACGTGGAGGATGATCAAAAGGAGCTCTAGTCCCTACATGGTAATATCATGTAGGCATAGAGTATGCGTTAGTACATTTGAATGTACAAAGTTTGCAGGATGTAATGCAATAAAGACATAAGCCAATATTTTCAAGATGCATAATCATAAGCAATGGATATATGTAATCTCAACATAGCATGCATGATCAATGTTTGTAATAAAACATGCTTGTAAAACATTCAACTTGCATAGTACATAATACATGTGCGGGAAGAGACCTTAATCAACATAGACTAAGCGAGCTACTACTTGGAATTCAAGGCATGTCACCACCTTGGCAAGGTGGTCGAGGCATGTTACCCCTTCGACAAGGTGTGGTCTACTTTCTATGGTAGCCATACAATGAAAAATCTGAGGCATGTTACCCCCTCGTCAAACTAATCGAGGCATGTCATCCCCTTGACAAAGTGTGGTATAACTAGATCCAATAGAAAGCCATATGAGAGATCATATATAATCCTATGGTGGCACATAGTTTAGAGACTAAGACTTTATAAAAGGACCTGTTGAATCGAGCCCCCATCTTAAGCCTCAATCGGAGCTAAATCAAATCCCACAGAATACTTGAAATAATTATGCTTTAATCATAACATAAATAACTTGTAAAAGACATGATAACATGACATAAGTAACTTATAAACATGCTTGACCTCTAATAGTGAGCCTAACTGTAACATGAGAGTAGATAATAAATATACATGATCTCTTGCTTTAACATGAATGGTTCACAAGAGGTGAAAATCTTGAAATAGGGCTTAACTTAACACTTGCAACATCATAGATACTTTTCATGAATTCAATACATGCTTGAAAGCTATTAATCATCATAAAGTCACTTCACTTGTAAATCATGTAATAGATCAACAACAACTCGAGAATTCTTGTCATGTCATTTTATCAAACACATGGTGGGTTCATGATACTTGTTCAAAATCATGCAATTCAAGATTGAAATAATATGAGTAAACTCAATGCAAATCAACCCACCAACATGTAGTAAAACCCTCATGTAGGGTACCTTGAAATCCATCACAAGAGCTTATAATAGTTCATAATTTCATAGCTCATAATATGAGTAAACTCAATGCAATTAACCCACCAACATGTAGTAAAACCCTCATGTAAGGTACCTTGAAATCCATCACAAGAGCTCATAATAGTTCATAGTTTCATAGCTCAACATATGCAGTCTCAATAGACAAAAGCAATTCATAGAACAAGCTTAAAATAGACACTCATGCATAATCAATCAATACTTATCAAAACCCCAACATGATTTATGCTCATATTTCATAATAAGAGATACCCATAGGTAATACAACTTGAAAACATGCAATTTTCATACAAAGAGAAGGTTGGGCTCCATGGGTGAAAGGACCCATAGATGAAGACCTATATACCTTAAGCCTTGAATTCCTTGAGGTGAAATTAATATAGACTTAGAACTTGAAATAAGTCCTTGAATCCCAAAATTTAGCTTGAAATTCTTAGATTTGAATGAGAGAATTGATAGAGTCTTACAGAGGTTTTAGATAGAGTTTTGTGAGTTATAGAGTCTTAAATGAGTGATTTTACATTTAAGTGGGCAGGACCTATGACCTCAATGCCCTTGTTATAAATAGAAAAAGTAAGGAAAATATTTGAAACGACCCTAAAAAAGTGCCGAAAATGTGCCTCGAAAGTGGCTTGAATCATAATTTCCATATATTTTAAAATTATTCGAGATATAGAAACTTTGACTTCACATTCTTGATCACAGGAAAAAATTGAGTGGGAAATGTGTCTAGCCCTAATTTTAGAGCAAACAAATAACAATTTCAATTTCCCAAAATTTCCTTATCAAGACTGAGTCCACGCCCCTGGCGCGACGCGGCCAGGGCGCAAACTAGTGTTATTTTTGCCCAGTTATTTTTAGTTTTGTCCAAGACTTTTGGATCTTGGGCCTAGGTCTTCTCATGTGTAAAACCACTTATACTTAGCTCAATTTTGCCTTCATATCATATAAGACATTTCCTAATACTCTCTCAAACACTTAGATAAATATTTCACCCTAAATTTCAAGTCCCAAAACTCATCCGAATCTTAAGGATTTTACTCAAGCTTCAAGTCTCCATTTCCAATCTTCATCAAGAATTCTTCAAGTTAAGGTATGTGGGTTTCAACCATTGGGTCCTTTCACCCAGGTGCCCAAGCTTCCTTTTTACCTAAATGAGTTAATTTTACTTATGGGTCTTCTATTATGAATTTGACTATGAACTAAGTTGGGGTTTTGTAAAAGTGTGACTGTTTATGCATGTTTTAAGCTATGAATCTTAGATTTATCTTGCGATTGATGAATGGTTTTGATGTATATTGCATGAGGATATTACTAAGTATTGGTGGGTAGTTTTATATTAAATTTACTTTCATGATTTCACTCTTGAATTGCATGGTTTTACACTAGCATTGTACACCCATCAAGGGTTTGATAAAATGTTTGGTTAATATATCTTGAGTTGCTGAAGGCCTAATCCTTGGTATATGAGTTAAATGGCTTTATATTGATGAAAGAGATGTGTATATGTGTTGATTGCGTGAATGGCATCTATAGTGTTGGAAGTTGATCAATTACCTTGCTGGGGAGGTAGTAGGCCTATGCAGCTATGTTAGGGGTGGGTTTATACCTCAATTGCCTCGCTCGAGAGGTAGTAGGCCCATGCAACTATGTTGAGGGGTTTGTACCTCAATTGCCTCGCTCGGAAGGTAGTAGGCTTGTGCAACCATGTTGAGGGGTTTGTACCTTAATAGACTCGCCAAGGAGGTAGTAGCCCTTGGTTATTAATGGTGGTATTTTCCTACATAAGTAATATATTTTATGTAAGCATGTTTTCTTACAGGCATTGATCATGCATGCCATATTGTTATATACTCATTTATTACCTAAATATACATTTCAATTATGTTGCCTATCTTTTGTTGCATTGTATCTTACATACTTAGTATATTCAAAAAGTACTAATGCATACTCTATGCCTACACGATGTTACCATGTAGGGACGGAGCTCTACTTGATCATCTTCCTCCTCCACGTGGCTAGTACAATTTCTTTACATAGCAAGTTGGTGAGTCCTTAACTTTGAGGACAATGTCTTTGATCTTATGCTATGTATAAAGACTCTCTTTCCTTTTTATTGTATGCTTGACCATCAGGGTGAGCTCGGTTGCTTGTTTTGGCCCCTACTAAGTTCTATGTTTAGAGGTGTTGTTGGAAAAGTTATGTAATGAAGCTTTGAGCCTTGACTCTCTTTGACTCTAGGATGTTTTATGATATGGAAGATGTCTCTTAGCCCCATGTTCCCTTATTTCTACTCTTTTATTGTTATTTAATTGCTTTCGCGACCAAGGATGTGTAATGATATGTTAAGAGGCTTGCTTGTGGTCCTTTCAGGTTCCCCATTCGTCACGTCACGTCTAGGCCCTTAGCTTGGGTCGTGACGAATTTGGTGTTAGAGCACTAGGTTGCTAATAATCCTTGGCATCCAACATACCGGGTCGATTAGAGTCTTATTCAAAGTTGTGTTGTGCACCACAACTATGACTAAGAGGCTATGAGATGTTTTAGGAAATGTTTTCCTTCTTCTTACTCTATGTCGTTCTATGAAGTTAAGGTAATGTTTCCCCCCTAACGATTATTCTTTGCTATGCTATATCATGCCTAACCTAAGAGGAAGAAGTGCCTGCACATCTAAGAAACAACTGGCTTATGGAGAGCTCGAGGATGCTCTCACCTTGCTAACTCAAGTTGTGGGTAATCAAACTAACCAAGGGGCCCAAGTCCTTCATGCTCCTGCTCTAGCATCTCAGATAAGGATCTTTATGAGGATGAACCCACCGGAGTTCTATAGGTCTAAAGTGGATGAGGACCCTCAAGAATCTGTTGATTAGGTATACAAAGTGTTGGCTATCATGGGTGTGAGGTTGGAAGAGAAGGTGAAGTTGGCGGCTTACCAACTCAAAGGGGTGGCCCAAATATGGTATACTCAATGAAAGGAATAGAAGGGGAACAACAATATGATTCTATGGGAGGAGTGTAAGGCGACTTTCCTCAACCGATTCTTTCCTCTTGAGCTTAGGGAAGCCAAATTGATGGAGTTCCTGAATTTGAAGCAAGGGTCTAAACGTGTGAGGAAGTATGCCCTCAAGTTCAACCAACTCTCTAAATATGCTCTACACTTGGTTGCCGACTCGAGGTCTAGAATGAATAAGTTTGTGATGGGTGTTTTCGACTTGGTGAGTGAAGAATGTCATGTTGCCATTTTGATTAGTGACATGGATTTGTTGCTTCATGACTTATGTCGAACTATTGGAGGGGGAGAAATTGAGGAGAAGAAGGGAGGATGAGGCCAAGAGGGCCTGTTTTGATGGTAAGTTCCAAAGTCACAAGGGTGATCGATTTTACCAAGGCCAAGGGTCTTCTCATGCTCCTAATGGGAGATTTGCCAATTACTACCCAAGGGTCCAAGGTGATGGTGGTGTGGGGCCTAATTTTATTTTTCCAAATTGTGGTAAGGGTCATGGTGGCCAATGCTTGAGGGCTACTAATTCTTGCTATAGTTATGGGATGTAGGCCATAAAATGATGGATTGCCCTCGTAATCGAAACAAGAGTAAGGGGTAGATGAGGTGCCCGATGTCATCACTGGTATGTTAAAAGTATTTGATTTGGATATGTATGCATCGATAGACCTAGGTGCCACTCTTTCTTTCATTACTCCTTTTGTTGCCAAAAAGTTTCATGTTGAGCCCGAATTGTTGTGTTAGTATTATGAGATGTCTACTTCCATTGGTGCATCTATTGTTGCTAGAAATGTTGATAGAAATTGTCCCATTTGCATTTTGCATAAAATATTGCCTTGTGATCTTGTTGAGTTGGATACCTTGCTGGGGAGGTAGTAGGCCTATGCAGCTATGTTAGGGGTGGGTTTATACCTCAATTGCCTCGCTCGAGAGGTAGTAGGCCCATGCAACTATGTTGAGGGGTTTGTACCTCAATTGCCTCGGTCTTGGGATGGATTGGTAGCATGCATATGATGCCTCTATTAATTATAGAACCCGTAGGGTCAAATTCCAATTCCTAGATGAAGCCGTTCTTAAGTGGGAGAGTCATGATGAGGTGGTCAAGGGTAGGTTCATCTCTTGCATTAAAGCTATCACCTTGGAGTGCACCAGTGTTGTTTGTGAAGAAAAAAGATGGGTCTCTTAGAATGTGTATTGACTACCAGCAACTTAATAGGGTTACCAGTAAGAATAGATATCCTCTTCCAAGGATTGATGATTTGTTTGATCAGTTATAAGGGGCTAGCCATTTCTCTAAGATTGATCTTCGATCCGGGTAGTCAAGAATAAGTACCCTTCCCAAGAATTAATGATTTGTTTGACCAACTTCAAGGGGATAAACACTTCTCTAAGATTGATTTTCAGTCTGGGTATCATCAAGTGAAGGAGAGGGAGTGTGAAATTCCCAAGACAACCTTCCGGACTAGGTATGAGCATTATGAATTTTTAGTTATGTCTTTTGGGTTGACCAATGCACCGACTATCTTCATAGATATTATGAATATGATCTTTAAACCCTGCCTTGAATTGTTCGTGATGGTTTTCATGATGATATTTTGATCTACTCTCATAGTGAGGAGGAGCATGTGGCTTATTTGAGGGCAGTGCTGCAAAGATTGAGGAAAGAGAAGTTGTATGCTAAATATGAGAAGTGTGAATTTTGGTTGAAAGAGGTTGCCTTTCTAGGTCATGGGGTGTCAGGGGATGGTATTAAAGTGGATCCTTAAAAGGTGGAAGTGATTAGAAATTGCCCTAGACCTTTGACCCTGTCGAAAATTAGAAGCTTATTGGGCTTACCGGGTTACTATCGACCGGGTTACTATCGAAGGTTTGTGAGTGGGTTCTCTTCTATTGCTTCTCCCATAACAAAGTTAACTTAAAAGAAGGCTAAGTTTGTGTGGATTAATGAGTGTGAAAAGAGTTTCCAAACCTTGAAGGATAAGCTTGTCTCCACTCCTATCTTATCTCTACCGGAAGGATTGGAAGAGTTTGTTGTGTATTCTAATGCCTCTCAGATTGGTTTCGATTGTATGTTGATGCAAAATGATAAGGTAATAGGTTATGCTTCTTGGCAACTCAAAGTGCATGAAAAGAATTATCCTACTCATGATCCTGAATTGGCCATAATGGTATTTGCCTTGAAAATTTGCCATCATTAGTTGTATAAGGTGTATGTTGATGTGTTCATTGATCATAAGAGTCCCCACTATGTGTTCACTCAAAAGATCTCAACTTGAGATAACGAAGGTGGTTAGAGCTTCTTAAGGATTATGATATGATTGTGCATTATCATCCCGGTAAGGCTATTGTTATGGCAGATGCTTTAAGTCGGGTGTGTATGGGTAGCCTAGCTTATGTTGATGATGGGGGCAAAGAGGTGGCTAGAGAGGTCCATCGGTTGACTAGATTGAGGGTTAGGTTGGAAGAGGTTGATAATGGTGGTATTATGGTTGTTGATGGTTCAAAATCTTCCTTGGTTGATGAGGTAAAAGCAAAGCAAGATCTTAACCCCTCCTTGTTAGAATTGAAGGCCTTGTTGAAAGTGGGCAAGGTGGAGGTTTTTTCCCAAGGGGGAGATGATGCCCTTAGGTACCAAGGCAGGTTGTGTGTGCCAAGTATTGATGGCTTGAAAGAGAAGGTTCTTGATGAGGCTCATAATTCTTCCCATTGTATTCACCTTGATTTTACAAAGAGTATAGCGATTTGAGGGATGTGTTTTGGTGGGAAGGCATGAAGAGGGAGATTACCAAATTGGTATCTGGTTTTCATAGTTGCCAACAAGTCAAAGCCGAACACCAAAGGCCGGGTGGCCTAATCCAAGACATAGAGATTCCATGAGTTTGAGAGATTGCATGGGGTGGCCTTGTCTATTATATTAGATCATAATGCTCAATTCACTTCACACTATTGGAGGTCTTTCCAAAGAGGTCTTGGTACCAAGGTAAAGCTTAGTAAGGCCTTCCACTATTAAATGGATAGCCAAACAGAAAGGACTATCCAAATTCTTTAGGATATGCTTAGAGCTTGTATGTTAGAGTTTAAGGGTAGTTGGAATGACCATCTTCCATTAATTGAGTTTGCTTATAATAATAGCTATCATTCTAGCATTGGTATGGCTACTTTTGAAGGCCTCTATGGTAGGCATTGTAGGTCACTGATTGGGTGGTTTGAAGTGGGAGAAGTGGCATTGTTGGGTTCGAATCTGGTCATGGAGGCTATGGAGAAGGTAAGGTTGATTGAAGGAAGGTTGAAAACAGCCCAAAGTCGTCAAAAGTCTTATGCCGATCTGAGGAGAAGTGAAGGAGCATTCGGTCTTTCATGTATCCATGTTAAGGAAGTGTGTGGGTGATCTGAATGCTATTTTCCATTGGATGTTGTGGGTGTTGTTGAAGACAACTTGACTTATTAAGAAGTTCCAGTAGAGATCTTAGATAGACAAGTGAAGAGGTTGAGGAATAAGGATGTTGCTTCCGTTAAGTTCCTTTGGAGGAATCAACAAGTTGAAAGTGCTACATGGGAGGCCGAAACGGACATGCAAAAGCAATATCCTTATCTCTTCTACTCTACTCAAGCCTAAGGGAATAACTCTAATTTCTCTATGTGATTTCAAGTCTTATGTTTTAGCCCCCCATGATGCATTCATTTTTATATTGACAAAGTTCATGGTGATTATAACACTTATGTTGAGATCTTTGAAAATGGTGTTTAAGTGTATTGTTGCCTTCTTGTTGGGGCTGATTTCTTCATGATTACTCTTCTTATGTACGTTTCTTTGACATTCGGGGATGAATTTTTCCAAGGGAGAGATATTAAAATGACCCCTAAATAAGTGCCGAAAATGTGCCTCGGAAGTGCCTGGAATAGTAATTTTCACATATCTCAAAATTCATGTATGATATCAAAAATCTGACTTCATATTCTTGATTAAGGGGAAAAATTGAGTGGGAAATGGGTCTAACATTGATTTTAGAGTAAACGAATCACAATTTCAATTTCTCAAAATTTCCTTATCCAGAATGAGTCTGCATCCCTGACGCGACGCGACCAAGGCACGGACTAGTGTTAATTTTTCCCAGTTATTTTAATTCAGTCCAAGACTTTTGGTTCTTGGGCCTAAGTCTTCCTATGCATGAAAACACTTATACTTAGCCATATTTCACCTTCATATCATTCAAGACATTTTCCAATACTCTCTCAAACACGTATACAAATATTTTACCCTAAGTTTCAAGTTGGAAAACTCATCTAGATCTTAAGGATTTTACTCAAGCTTCAAGTCTCCATTTTCAATCTTCATCAAGAATTCTCCAAGTCAAGGTATGTGGGTTTCAACCAATGTGTCCTTTCACCCATGGTGCCCAAGATTTCTTTTAACCTAAATTACATGTTTCTAAGTTAATTTTACTTATGGGTCTTCTATTATGAATTTGACTATGAAAAATGTTGGAGTTTTGTGAAAGTATGACTATTTATGCATATTTTGAGCTATGATTCTTAGATCTATCTTGAGATTTGATGAAGGATTTTGATATATGTTGCAAGAGGGTTTGGAGTTTTGCAAAAGTGTGAATGTTTATGCATGTTTAGAGGAATGAATCTTAGATCTATCTTGAGATTTGATGAAGGGTTTTGATGTATATTGCTTGAGAGTATTACCAAGTGTTAGTGGGTGGTTTTACATTGAATTTACTTGCATGATTACACTATTGAATTGCACGGTTTTACACTAGCATTATACACCTGCCAAGTATTTGGTAAAATGTCCGGTTAATGTATCTTGACTTGTTGATGGCCTAATGCTTTGCATATGAGTTAAGTGACTTTATGTTGATAAAAGAGATGTGTATATGTTTATTTCATGAATGGTATCTATAGTGTTGGAAGTTGATTAATTGCCTCTGTCGGGAGGTAGTAGGCCCGTGCAACCATGCTGGGGGGGGGTTTGTACCTCAATTGCCTCGCATGGGACCTATCTCTTATTGCATTGTATCCTCCATACTTAGTATATTCAAATGTACTAACATATACTCTATGCCTACATGATGTTACCATATAGGGACCGAGCTCCACTTGATCATCCTCCTCCTCCACGTGGCTAGTACGATATCTCTACAAAGCAAGTCGGTGAGTCCTCAACTATAGGGACAATGTCTTAGATCTTATGCTATGTATAAAGACTCTATTTCCTTTTTATTGTATGCTTCACCATGAGGGTGAGCCCGATTGCTTGTCTAGGCCCTCACTAAGTTCTATGTTTAGAGGTGTTGTTGAAAAAGTTATGTAATGAAGCTATGACCCTTGATTCTATTTGACTCTATGATGTTTTATGCTATGAATGATGTCCCTTATACCCATATTTCCTTATTTCTACTCTTTTATTGTTATTTAATTGCTTCCACAACCAATGATGTGCAATGATATGTTAAGAAGCTTGATTGGGGTCCCTTCAAGTTCCCAATTTGCCATTTCACATTTAGGTCCTAGGCTTGGGTCATGACAATATTGCACTGGTCTGCGCCCCTGGCGCGATGTAGACCTGACACGGACTACAATTTACATAGTGGCATGTCCCAGGTGCGTCGCGCCCTAGGCACAGACAACCACTGGAAATCATAAAATTAGTGAAAATTATTTTTTGCTACGGGTCTTCTAAAATCTAAGTTATACCCATTTACCACTCAATTTTGCCTGCAAATCCCGAATATGAAGTTGAATTTTTGAAATCAAGCACAAATTTTTTTATATATGGAAATTATGATTATGGGGCATTCCGAAGTACATGTGGGGCACTTCAGGAAGTTTTTCATAATCACATAAATATAGTGGTGTCAAGATCATGACATACAAGCTATATATAAAAGACACCTCTAATATGAGTGGGATGGGGTCCAAGACATCTCCCCGGCACACCTTCAAAAGATAAATATCCATAAGTAAATAAGTCTTAGCAAAGCATAAAAGAAAAGTGGATGTTGTCCCCGAAATGGAGGATCACCAATAATAATCTTCGAATAAGCCATGTAGCCATGAGGAGAAGGATGAATAGGAGCTTTGGTCCCTACATGGTAAGATCATGTAGGCAAACAGTATGCATTAGTACGTGAAATGTACTAAGTATGTAGGGTATAATGCAACAAAGGACATAATATTCAAGATGCATAATCATGATCAATAGACATAAGCTCAATATAACATGCATAACCAATGGTTAAATTAAAATAGTCATGGAGATAGTAAAACTTGCATAATATATCATACATATGTGGGACGAGACCTTAATCAACATATAAGACCAAGCGAGCTACTACTTGGAATCCCAATGTTCACTTTACATTGAATAAAGGAGTGGTTTACTTGCCAAGGTAAACCAAGCATGACCCCATAAAGTGGAGAACTCGTCCTAGTTGGATCCACTAGTAAAGCCCTTTTAGGAAAATAATATAAACCTACGGTGGCACATAGTTAAGAGACCAAGACTTCATATAAGGATCCCTTGGGTCGATCCCCCACCTTAAACCTCTTTCGGTGCTAAGTCTAGATCCATGAAACACTTGACATAATCATTAATTTAATCATAACTTGTATGAGTTGTAAAAATATGATAACATGGTATAAGTAGCTCATTCAAATATTTGACCCCTTCTAGTAGGCATTGCATTTCACATGAGCATAGAAATTATAATATTCTTGACCCCTTCTAGTGAGCTTTAGTTTATACATAAGGGTAAATAGTTATCATGCTTGACCCCTTCATGTAGATATTTTTCATTCACAAGAGGGTAGAATATAGTATAAGGGCTCAACATTTTACTTACAAATAATAGGAATAGAATATAGTATAAGGACTCAACATTTTACTTACAAATAATACGAACTTTTCATGAGTCTAATGCATGCTTTGGAGACCATAGTTTATCATAAAATATTTGTCTTGCAAAATAGGCAATAGTCTTTCATCAAGAATCCTTGTCATGTAAATTTAGTCAAACATGATGGGTATATGTACATATGCTTAAAATAATGCAATTCAAGAGTATAAGACAAGAGAGAAGTAAAATTAATGCATTTAGAAAGCATCCATTTCGACCCACCAACATTGTAGTAGAAACCCCAATTTGGGTGTCACGAAATCCATCTTAAAAGTTCATAATATTTCATAGTCTTCTTAGTTTATATCATGCATACATTCAATAGATATAAATCAATTTATGGAATAAGCTTCAATAGATGTTCATGCATAACCAATCAATACTTGATAAAATCAAATATAATTCATATTTATAATGTACAATAGGAAGTATCTATGAAGAATCTAACCTTGAAATTATAAAATTTCATAAAAAGAGAGAGTTCACCTCCATGGGCGAAAGGACCCATGGTGAAGACCCACATACCTTAAACTTGAAGTTTCTTGACAAAAAACTTGAGGAGGACTTGGGGCTTGACTTGGTTTTCTTAATTTCCAAAGCAAGTTCTTGAAGTCTTGAGATTGAATGAAATGTTTAAGAAAACTGGAGAGGATTTTGAGAGATTTTTATGAGTATTTGGGCTAGAAAATGGCTGAAGAATGAGGGATTCTTGTATAT
The DNA here is from genome assembly GCA_000787875.1 of Solanum virginianum. Lineage (NCBI taxonomy): Eukaryota > Viridiplantae > Streptophyta > Magnoliopsida > Solanales > Solanaceae > Solanum > Solanum virginianum. The sequence continues at coordinate 33,630 of DF363615.1, forward strand.
ATAGGCATTGGGTTATTAGGCAATTACCCTTAAGTGAAAATAGAAAATTAAAGAACTATTGAACTAGTTTGCGATAAGTTCGTGATGCGGACTTGCAGGGGACTAGAACATTTTCGTGCAAAATTCAATTTTTTCCCTGTTTTGGCCGAGAAATAGGTCTGGGAAATTTTTGCACTAGTGTGCGACAAGTCCATGATGCGGACTGGTTGCATAACCTTTCTATTTCAGCCTCCCGTAGCAAAAAATAATATTTTGCTACGGGTCATCTAAAAATTGAAAACCACCCTTTCCTACACAATTTTGCCCCCGGAAAAAGAATATGAAGTTGAATTTATAAAATCATGCACAGAGTTTGAGATATTCACGAAATACACTATAGGACATTTTTTCTAGGAACGTGAGAGGTGTTACATTATCTCCCCTTTGGAAACATTCATCCCCGAATGTAAAGGAAACACACGTAAGAGGAGTGATTAGAAAACTTTCAGTCCAACATGAAAGCAATCCATGCACTTTAGACATTTTTCTTAAAAGTTTCAAATATATACCTAAAAAATCACTAAAACTTGTTACCATGAACATTTATACTTGCAAAAATGACATAAGAGCTGAAATTCAAGAATTGGCATTATAGATAGCAGTTAACTTATCACTTTTGGCTTGATTAGAGTGAACGAGTATCACTTCTTCATGTGTACTTCGGCTTTCCAAGTGGCACTCTCGGCTTGTTGATTCCTCCAAAGGACTTTGATGTATGCCACATCTTTGTTTCTCAACCTTTTCACTTTTCTATCTAATATTCCCACTGGGACTTCCTTATAAGTCAAATTATCTTCTACAGCACCCAGAACTTCTAAAGGCACTAAGGAACTTGGGCCGCCTACACACTTCTTCAACATAGATACTTAGAAGACCGAATGAACCATACTCAACTCCATAGGCAGCTCCAATTTATAGGCA
>DF363614.1:7781-22158 GCA_000787875.1 Solanum virginianum
GCGTGAATTAAAAGAGCAGTTGAAAGATTTATTGGAGAAGGGTTTTATAAGACCTAGTGTGTCCCCTTGGGGTGTACCAGTGTTATTTGTATGCAAAAAGAATGGTACCTTGAGGATGTGTATTGACTATCGACAATTGAATAAGGTGACTAGCAATACATAAAATCAGAAAAACACTACTCAATGTTCGAGTTCAGAACCTACAAAAGTGTAGAAGCAAGGGGTGAGTACCAAAAGCAACACGATACCCAGCAAGTAAACAAATTAAACAAAGTAAGTCCAATAGAATACACAAACTCCTTTCATTCCAACCTACCGAACTTCCAGGTTTACCTCCACTATGTAAATTAAAGTGTGGTCATATTTTGTACTTTGGACAGCGTAGCCCCTTACCTCCACAACTATAACCTGCAAAGAAAATCAGCCAGCCCAGCAAGATATAATACACAGTAGAAGTAAGTTTCAGTATACCACAATTCCAAATCACAAGTCACAACTCACAAATAATAACACAATCAATCACAAAAAGAACATCATACTACATAAGAATATGCAAGGATGAGATGCAATGCTTATATAATGATGTTAGACATAATGATGTATGTCTGTCCTAGTGATACACACCCGTTATCTCTCAGTCCGAGACCCATGGGGGAATCTTAGCAATGCTTATATAATGATGTTAGACATAATGATGTATGTCTGTCCTAGTGATACACACCCGTTATCTCTCAGTCCGAGACCCATGGGGGACTCTTAGTCCATGCATCTGTCACAGCGTGCGACACGACCCTCGAAATATAGTATTCGTCGCGACGTATGACACGTCCGTCAAAATAGTACATCTTCTTTAATTCTTATTATTTTTTAGTTCACATAACACTTGTCACAAGAATCAATGCAAATTGGCATGTTTATACAACAATGAGGAGATAACAAATTTTAATACAACTCATAACACCATAGTCTTGATACAACCTCAACAATATATCTCAAAACAGAACTTTCATCACTTAGCCACATTTTTCAATTCAAGTATTACAATACCACACCAACTGACATTTACACTTAATCACCCCGTTTTCATGATATTACAAATATTGCATGCATCACACATAGAAGAAAGGAAGATTTGGGAATTCTACGAGAATTACAAAGTTTTGAAAGTCCACTTGCCTTAGTCAAATCATGATCAACCAAACACTTGAGCCTTTGCCTTTTGAATAGAATCTGTAGCATCATGATCTAGTCAAATAAGTTATCACTATAAGATTTCAAAACTAACAACTCCTAAACTATTATATGTCTAGATTAAATTCAAAACTCTTCTAACTCTATAATTAAGTTCCAAAATTGTAAAATAGGATTTAGTCCCAATGAGATTTCAATTCCTTATATTTTAATACAAAACATGTATGGATATATAAATACGTTCAAGGACGCCTAAACGAGGAATCAACAAAACTGTCCAAACGTGAAGGAAAAAAATATACTTCAAGCAAGTTCAATTTGGGAATTACTAATTACTAAACATACATAACTTGTTATGAATAATTTCTTTACTCCAATTCCCAATGCCACTAATCGTGATTCACAAACAACAACAATAACATACCCAGTGAAATCACATAAGTGGGGTCTATTTTCAACTTGTATAACCTCCAATCAAAGAAATCAATGATACAAATATTGTTGGAATATTGTCATCACGTGATAATCAATCCCGCTTCTACTTTTTTCCCTTTTCTAAGTTCATTATACATGGTAAAACTTACACTTTAGGATCATAATAATATGATTAAAAATAAATAAACAAAAAAAGAAAGAAAAGTACTTTAGACCAGTGGCAAACTTCAAGAAAAATAGGTTGCAAACTAACCTATTATGTTCCCAACTTTCCACTACTCAATCTAATTATTATTCAAAGATTAATTCTCAATTCTCACCCACTAATTCTCCATGAATTGTAACTACCACTTAGTAAAAATTGAAAGGGGTCAAAATCTCACATGTAGCAGCCGTTCTTCTCCATGCACAAGTACAATTTTTTTCAGTTCTTTTATTATTATTTTTCCTAAAACTATTAAATTTTACTAACCTAATTTAATACATGGGTCAAGTGATATAGGTTTCTTTTTAAAATAATTTAATGTCTAACCCATCACTTATATTAATTATTTAAACTTACTCATAAATTAAACAATCTTAGTTATCAAATAGTCCAAAGCACCCACTAAAATTTCACGAGATAAATCTTTTAGGAAATCAAGAGGACTAATTCTCAAAATGACCAAACGGGTCATTACACCTGGCCAACACTGTGAAGTATTGTCGGCTCTTCAGTCTAGCTATAATGGTCTAATCGGAGGTGGCAAACAAAAATACCCAGCAAGTAAACAAATCTCTTCAGTCTAGCTATAATGGTCTAATCGGAGGTGGCAAACAAAAGTATGTTAGGCACTACATCATGCTCCCAATAATTCAAGTGGTCACGTCCATTTGATAAGATAACAATAATAATAATAATCACCATGTTTTGTCTTCCAATTATTTAAAATAGGCACTATATTTTGTCCTCCAAATATTCAAGATACATGATGTTTTGTCTCCACTCTTTTTTCTTTAAATACTTGGGTTTTTCATACTAAGAGGAAGCAGAAGAAAATTTAGCTAGGATATATATAGAAAGAGGAGAATTCACGATCAACAACTATGTAAATACAATTTGTGCGGTTCTGGCATTGAGGTAGGTTTGCGTATCTTTTTTTTTTTGAGATTGAGATTGAGTTATTGAATATTCATATGTATTAATTTATGGAATGAGATCGTTTCATATATTGAAAAATCTTCTTATAAAATTCTGTGTGAAAAACTTTATTTATATAGGTAGTAAAATATGAGCATTTAAACCTAAATTTTTAGTATGTTTTAAAAATCTTAAATCTCTTGTAGTACCATTAAACATGCGGATTAAACATGAAAAATAGAAGAAAGGTTACCTAGAATTTGAAGTGAAGGTATAGGGAACCGATGAATTACCATAAATATAGAATATAAAGAAAGATGAAGCTGCACCAAAAACTTTGAAATTTCGTATAATCCAAAAGAAACTCTTACAATTTTGTATCTCCATAAAGTCAAAATTGACACCTCGTTCTACTATACATTTCCAAAATGGAACGGGAAATAATCACATACTCAATTTGAGTGCACATGGTATATTAACATGATGTTCTTGAGATTGAAAAGGAAAACAAAATATATAAGACAAAAACATGAGAAATTTTAGGGAGAAAAACAAGCTTTAATGCTTGACTTACACTTTGTTATAGGATAGAAAAGTATATGTGTGTATTAGATAAATATAAAGTCTTAAGGCAAAAGATGTTTTATGGCACAAGGCATGTGAACAACTTCTATTTCCAATGTCACTTAAAAAGATTAAGTTATATTATAAAAGCAAAACGGAGTAGTATTCTGACATGCCATACTCCTTGTCCTTTTACATTCTTTTTATGATAATGTTCTATTATTAAATAAATTCTAACATTGTATGAGGATTCTTTTTGTCCAATAATAATATAAATTATTCTTATATAGGAATATATTTGATATGGTTGGATATTAAATATTTGAGTGGATGTCTCCTGTTCGTCCATCACTTGTAGTTATATTTACAAATATTTATATTATATTAACTTTAATCCATTAAGCTGTCTGCTTATATTTCCTTCTATAATCTTTTATTTTTAATTTATTTTAGCTTCAAATCTCTTTATTTTCGTGTCAAATTAATCCTACAAGTTAGCCACACTATCTAGAACAACTCGCAAAATTTATGTTTGAAAAGGATAAATAAAAATATTAATTATGAGACAAATGATGACTGAAAGTTTGTACTTTTGACACAATATTGAGAATCATGACTAAACAGGGAAATGATAAACTTAAAATGTGGCAGAGAATTTTAAAGAGAACAATATCACAAGAAATATAAAAGAGGGTTAATATATAATTGCTAACTTGGAGAACTTTGATAATTATTGTATTTATTGAGAGAAATATTACTTTTATAATTGTGTCTTGATTGCACGCATTCTCATACTACATGTCATGACATTTTGAAAAGTTGTAAATGGTGACTCGTATCATAAGTCCTTGACCACGCTCACTTAGGTGGCAAGGTAGTTGATACAGAGAAATTAATATCATGAGTCCATGACCACGAGTTAGGTGGCAAGGTAATTAATATATTGAGATTATATTTTACCTTGCATTGCATCACATATCATACCATTGCATTGTTTATGCTTATTTTGGATTGACTTAATTAATATTATATGTTTATTTTATTTACATCATTGTATACAAATTGGCAGCACCGATGCTAGATTGGTTGTTTTCTGTTGTAGGTGAAAACATTCCTAAATTATTTCATAGTTTATTCAATTTCTGATTCCCAGTCGGTTAAATCTACTGGGTACATATTATGTGTACTCACCCCTACTTCTTTCTCCCCCGCAGATTCTTGTTAGGATTACCCACACGGTAGTTGATTTGCTCGCTTAATCAGGTCACGCTAGATCTAATGGTGAGACTCAAGGGCTTCGAGTTCCATTAGTCCTATCTTAGTTGTATGGTCTTTATTTCTGTTCGAAGGCTATAATTTACTTATTCATTCATGTATGTACTAGATGTTCCAGGTTTTGGGATATGGTTTTATCTATTGAGTTTTTCCATTTTAAATATACTTTATCTTTGGGTTTGGAAATTTACTTGGTTTCTTAGTCATGCTCGTATTTTTGGGTCGTGACACTAGTCCATCACGAATTTGTCCCTTTGGGCTTACCCCAAAAGGCGCCTCACAGTATGTAGGTCATTCCTTTTACTTATATACCTAGCATCTCTTTTGCTATTGCTAACTGCACCAAGTAACAAAATAATATTAGGCTAAATACACTATACAAAAGAAGCCTAGCAATTTAAGTTTCTGCCCACCGTACCCATTCTATATGATATATTATATTATATTATATTTTCAATATTTTAATCTTGACCTTAATAGCTAATGATTACTGTTTATTGTTGTCCCCCCACTAACCTCCAAAATCAACATAGATCACCTTAAATTTCCAATTCACTCTCCAGCAAATTACATACATATATAAAGGGATAAGGAACTTGATAATTAGCTATAACAATTTTAAGGTTAGCACTAATTTGTTCACCCGAAGGTTGAAGCTACGATGGTGCTTTCTCTCGTGCCCACCACGGTAAGTTTTTATCTTTTTCTTTCTTTTCTCAGATTAGTAATGTATTAAAAGTGTCAACCCTATTAACTTATTTTAGTAATATTGTATAAGTGGTATAGGATATTAATTAAATTATCACTCTAACCCCTTAACTAAACCAAATATCTAAACTTATCCGCCAAATAAGTGAGTATGATTATTGAATAGTCTAAGATACCCATTTAAAATTTACAGGAATGATATGTTATAAAAATAAGAGGACTAATTTTCTAAAAGACCTAACGGGTCATTACAGTAATTGTATTTGATGATTGGGTGTTACATTCTGACACATTATTAGATTGAGTATCATGTTCTATATTATTAAATCGGATGTGATGTTCTAACACGTTATTGGATCGAGTATCACGTTTCGATACACAATTTGTTTATATGTGGGTTCATTAGAAGACTATTGTTGATTGTCACGTTGAAATTGATAATCATAGAATTGGTACATTGAGCATTAATTGTGAACTTGTTTCTCTTTATGTATATTTATGGGTTATTATAACATAGTTACTTGTTATATATATTTTGCTTATTGGAATATCCATGTGATTCTAACAATACACTTTTATTATATGTACTGATACTGTATTTGTTCTTCTTTTTTTTTATTGAGTATAGAACATCTTCAGGTAATTGTTGACAAACCTCGATTAGGATATCAGTGATCTATTCAATTAGGCACGATTCAAGTTTTATCACATGATTCTATTGAATTTCATTCAATAACTACTATATGCTATCTAGGGTTCAAGATATTGAGCATGGGTTCCTTAATCATGATTATAAATTGATTCAATTCGATTCAATTATGCATGATTTAAGTAGGAATTTGCATGATTTCAATGAAATATTACCTAGACTCATGTATTATATTAATTTTAAGTATGAATTTTTGAATGCCTTTATGTGTCTCTTCAATTATGAGGAAGTTGATATATTTTCACATGGTTATTTATACATGATTTCAAATTAATTACATAATTTTGAGATGATTCCCTATAGATCCAAGCATGAAACTATAGTTTTCAAGGATAAGATTTATGGTGTAATCGTATGTTTACAAGGCTTTCAAGCAAGTTACATGAAAAGTATGAATGTGTGATTATGAAATGTTGATATTCACATCACATAAGTATGAAGCTTTTCTATGATTATGTCTTATGAGTTATGGATGGGTAGCAGAAATGACCCCTTTCACATGACATGATTTTATGATTTATGACTTCAATTTTGTTGAGAGCTTACATAGCATTCAGTCGACCTTGGGATTGAGGCAATCTCCCATTGCAGAGGCAAAAAACCTATCGTAAGATCTTATTGTTCCATTACATGCACCATAGGATGAAGGATCACCTGCAGGAGAGGCTTGATTCCTCAAGAAGGGATGCCCGTAGTAGAGGTTGTATCCCTTATGTAGTTTAGTGGATCCACATAAGCATTACGAATCTACCTTGGCAAGTATTCTTCCCATTTCTTCGGTGTAGGGGTAACATTGGGACTCCATGCTATAACTCACATAGTTTATGTCGGTTAATGGTAACTCTCTCACATGTTCATGATTTCTCACAAGGTCAAAGATTTTCCGCACAAAGGTTTATGGTATATTTTCTATGACTCATTACACTTATTGTGATTATGATTTACATTATGACTTATGATATTTTAGAAAGCATATGATTTCTTACTGTGACTCTTGACTATCATTATTGTGTTTATGTTCTTCCATGAGTTCATTTCTTAAAATGCTTTGACCATGTTTATGATTTACTATTACGCTTCAAAAATTTACTTAGCACATTTTTTTAACTTAGTCATTTACACATCATGATGTTATGCATTGCATTGCTCACATACTAGTACATTCCAACGTACTAACTCATATTTTGCCTACATTTTTAAAAATATAGTATTGGACGCTCCTCACACTCTTCTGGTTAGTTGGCTTGGTAGAACGTTACTTGATTGGTGAGTCCTCATACTCTGGGGTTACCCATCGAGTCTATGATCTCATTATTAGCATGGTTTTCATTTGAGACATTTACTTTACTTTTGTTGAGGGTGATCTAGGAACATGTCCATAGCCCCCTGCCTATGTCAATATAGTAGAGTCATGTCTAGACAAAGAAAGGTGTAAGTCCCTTTAATTTGGCCTAATATCTACCTATATCTTTCGACTTTACTTATAGACGTACTTATCATTTTGCTTCCTATTATTGATTTACTTACCTTGCATAAGCTTGATTTGCTAAGATGGCTTGGTTTGGGTTCCTTTGAGAATTCTAATCATCGTGCCACACCAAGGGCCTAGCTTGAATCATGACATACTCGTGTTGACTATTTTGTAGATGTTGACTATTCCAGGTTCAAAATTAATAGGAGATAGTCTTTGTTGGACCAAACCTAGTATCATGAGAAGTAAGAAGTAGAGTGTTATATCTCGATCCAGTGCAGATTGCATATAGAGCTATGTCGCAATCTACATGAGAGATTATATGGATACGTTATCTTTTAAATGAAATTGGGTTGAAGCATCCTACTCTATCAAAACTTCGATGTGATAATCAAGTTGCATTTCAATTTGCATCAAATCTGGTGTATTACGAAAGAACCTAACATATTCTATATATAAATGTTGGTTTATCAAAAATACGCAAGAAAAGCACTTCGAATTGTTGATTAATCGTTAGATGTTGACTGTCATTTATTCATGAGAATTTGATTTTGCTAGTTGTGTGATGGCATGAGAGCAACTACATAATTTGTTCACGAAAGCATTAAATGACACTCAAGTTGATTACTTTTGCAACAAGTTGGGCATGATCACTCCATGAAGTGTTACATAATGAACATTGACTATTTTCTAGGAATGTACATTATATGTATATACAGAGATAACCTATTTACAGAAATCTCTTTTATTTCTTTCTCTAGCTGGAACCTGATGTTATATATCTTTATATTGCTTATCTCTGGAAATAATATAACAAGTTATTCTTGTCTTTTACATGAAGACTTTGAAAATTTATATGTTTAGGATCCACATATTATGGACTAATCACTCAATAGCAAACTAGTTGAGATCATTTATATTCGTTTTTGTTGGGTAATGCAACATCCTACCCAAGGTAAGACCCATGAGGGGGCTAGGGTGGCTAGGGTCGAAGTCATGATCAAATATGGCGCTTGTGTGGTGGACTTGGTCAGGGGCTAGGGTGGCCCAGGTTGGAGTCATGATCGAACATGACACTTGCATAGTGAACTTGGTTAAGAAATGAAGTTGCGCCTTTATTATCAGCTATAGCTTTTGGCATAATGGTAAGCCTTTGATCCTAACAGTTGTGCTATATTGAGTGCATCTTTTGCTAAACTAATACTAAGTAGCTTGTCTTTTAAAGCCAATAGATATTCTTTAAACTAGAGATTTAACACTTTATCCTTAAGCCAATTCTTGAGTTAAGAGTTGGAAAAATACTTAAAGGGTGAACATATTAAGAGGAGAATCTTGATGACTCAATAAAATGGTAACTAGGTCCAACGAAAAAGAGAGAACATATATCTGCATCATGACTTTTCCTCACTATCTTTTAACTCTACACGTAATAAAAGTGTTATACCCAAAATACTGTATAATAACCATAGTTGCTAAGTGTTCACTTGCCAAATCCCTCTTGAAGAACAAGAACTTGTTATCCTCTCAACTCTCTGTTTTACTTTCTTCTGTTTTCGACGATTCTTCCTACCACTGCCTGCTGCTTTCATGATTTCCACCTTAACTATATGGTGATCGGACGTGCCTTTTGATGAAACAACCGAGTATGATCCAGGTACAAACGCATAAGGCAGGCCTTGGGATCCCAAAATGTAATCAACTCGAGTTCCATATTTACATGTTCCTTGCACATCTGTGCCAAAAATGTTGTTAGCAACTCATACAAGGGTTCCAAGCAAGATTGAGAAAGATTTCATAGGAAACTTTTAAGATAAAGAGTCATACTTTGGCCTTTGGCAATGATAACAACTGACTCACATTCCCCGGCAAATTCTTTTGCATCATTGTACTCTTTCTGTTTCAAGAAATTCATGACTTCAACTCTTGGAGTTGGCTTTCCTATCTCCTCGTAATACTGCCATGACGATATTGTGTCATCAAAAACTTCATAAAAAGGATGATGGTAATCCAAGAAAGAATTATACTTATTCTTTTTACCTTCACGATATCATTCCATCTCTCAGATGAGTAATCTGAGGCTTCAAGAGAATTTATCCCTCCTGCTAAAATGTGAGGACCGTCATTTGATTGTATTATTGCATTTATTTGCTTCATTCTCCAATTCTCATCTAAATGATCAAGTTGAGTGCAATAGAAGTTCAACTCTCCCATCCGGGGTACATCAATCGTAGCCTTGAGCACATTCCTGCATTTATAAGGAGCAAGTTTCTAGTCAAAAGCTTTTCCTCTTTCCTATTAGCCCTCTTCGTTTCTATTTCTTATAGTTTAAACGTTTAGATAACGTAGAACATACTATTATTCTATGGACATAGATATAGTCAACACAAGTTTTAACTGAAGTGAGAGTTCCAAAGGAGGCACCTGAAATCTTTATCATCGTAGATTTTCTGGATTCTCCATTTCTTGATAGGCCATTTGGATAAAATAGCATTACCAAATTCGGGAGCCCAGCTTTCAGCAAACACGTAGTTCATCCCAAGAGCATGAGCCAAATCAGATAAAGGGCTCATACCTTTCTCTTCCTCAGCCTTCACATCTTGTAAAGCCAATATATCAGCATCCACTTCTTTCACCACATCAAGAATGGTCCTTGTTCCACTCAAGCAGCATCCTCCATAGTCGTTAATCGTCCAATTAGCCATCGCTGGGAAGCATATCGGAGACCTCACAGGGCCTAGGCTGTTGTTGTTTAAACTCAATATCTTGGTGGAATCATCTTCCAAGATTCCAAGTATCCTGTTCTGAGCTAATGAAATCTCATTCTCAGGAAGGTTGATTGAAACTTTTTGCTTTGGTTTTGTTCCGTTTGTTAATATAGGATGAAGAGGGGAATGCTTCAATATGCTCTTAGGACGATTGTTCTCAGACTTGATTTGGTTTTGAAATTTGAAACCGTCATCATCATCGTCATGAGAAAAGATGGATGATTTTTCAGCCTTAGGCACAGCAGGTGCAAGGGAAAATAATGCAGCATTGAAGGAGGCTAGTCGAATAGTCATACCCTGGCCATTTGGATGAGTCGATGATGAGCTAATACTTAGTTTTTCTTTGAGCTGACCATGATTTCCTCTTGAATTCAGCTTCCCAAACCTCTTGATCATCACTTTAGTCCTCGGACGCCGCCATATAAGCCACCGCATCCTCGAGCAAAGCCGGTGAATTCTACGTCTGAAGACATGAAACATGCAGGAAAACTGTTTTCTGCACGACAACCGCTCTGGAACCTCCCTTAACTGCATGGAAGTTCTCTGCAACTGAGTTTTAGCTTAACTAGATTTATTTTAACGAGTCTAAGGTTCGTCAAATTTCTTAAACTAAGCCTTGATTGAAGGTATGAAAGTGATACTAGGATTGATTTCATATATATGTGCATTTTTTAGTATACCACATTTATACTACTAGTCATTGAAAAGTATATTGTGTCTTAATGGTGAAAGTCTGAGCAGGGTAAGTTAAAAGTAGATAAAAGAGACAAAAACACATCCCAACTGCTCCAAGAAATGAGGTGGGATTTGAATATTTGACATTGGTGGCATATAATGGTTGAGTTTCTTGTCCTGTGGCAACAAAACAATACCTAACTCATACCTGTGAACAAAGACTTTCTTTCTCTTGGAAACTTAAACAACTGTAAAGATTAAAAAATCCACAGTTTTTCTTTTCTTGATTGATATATTATAATAGACATATGACCTTCATCTACTAAAGCTTTTCCCACATCAGTCAATGAAAAGAGGTCTAAAACCAAGAAATGGTCCAACAATGGAGCAGTTTAGTAGTCTTGTAATAAAAAGTTTAATATCTTTCTTTATGGGAGCTACTATAGAATTTAGGTGCCACATGACACACGCACCAGCTAGTCAAATATTTGGAAGATAAAGGTGGAATAGCCAATCATATTTATAGGCTTTTTGAAATAATTTACCGAGTCATTTTCAGTCTTTACAGAACAAAGTGATCAATTTGGGAACATCTCCTAAAGGTAAGGTCCGTGTGGATCTTGCCCTCCCCAAACGCGGACTAAACTAGGTATGGTGTTGTCTTCGTCCAGGACAGAGTGATCAATTCTCTACTGGCAGATGCAAATGCAACTCATGACATCATTTATGTTAGGCATTTCAGTGCTTTGATGTTATACATTCTGGTCTATTACTCTAAAGTGAAATAGGGGGTGGAGCCGTGGAGTTGAGCCAATCAAGCCTCAATTTCAAGGCATTACCTAACACTTTTGACATGTTTGTGAGTAGAACACTGATTGAAAAAATAAAAAGGCAGCATAGATATTATGTACAACTTCAATCATTTGCTGAGTAACACAATACAAAAGCTACTACTGCAATCATTTGACTAGTCTGAAATCATATTATATTAAAAAGAATGATCATCTTAAGACCAAACTCGAGTGTACAAAGAACATGATTGATCCTTGACAAACAATGGCACATGCCATGTCTGATCTAGTTTTATGTAGTATTAGCTGTTTAATATATCAAACAGAAGACTACACATGCTAAACATGAAATCCCTTGCCGAACTCCCAAATACAAATTTCCCGTGAAAACGCTACTCCATGGTGGCGTCTGGTTAGCGAGACTGCTTAGGGTTCCTAATTCCAATTCTTCCACCTTTCATTACATCAACTAATAAAATCCCCTTTGACAGTTGATTCGCTTTGTTTCTAAGTAAATCAGCACAATTTTGAGGATGAAGCTGCTGAAGAAAGAATAATTTCGGTATTTTAATCTTCTCCCCTGCACTAATCATCAAACAAGGTATCTAAAAGATTTGAAGGTGATTCCTCTTTTCCAGTATCTTCAAAGAACCCAATTGAAAGATTTTCCCTCTTCAGTCTTCGTTCCTCAGCAACAGATTCAGACGTTTCCATGCAATAATTTTTCTTTGCCTGTTTAAAAGGTCTTTCAGCCACAATAAACTTGTTCCCTTCACGTGCTCGCTCGGAGAATCCAGCCCAAACTGAGAAGAATTACGTTTTAAATTTCAGTTCACAATATAACAAAAACTACATGATCATATAAAGTAATAAGCATATCCAAATGTTGGGGAAAAATCACACATACAAGTGGCATCAACAAATAGAGAACTAGACTGGATATACCAAATAATCATATTGAAGCCAGAGCCATTAAAATGGTGTCAAATTTAGCTCTCAACAGCAGTAGTCAGTAGGGCTGGCAACGAAACTGGTCGGTGCTGGTACCGGTCCGGTTCCATCCCGGTCCGGTGCCGGTGTGGTAGCCTACTGGTACATTCCGGGGGTTAGGGGTACCGGAGGGGGAACCAGGGCGGGAGGGGTATTTTCTTCCAGTTAAATCCGGTCACGCTACAAGTCCGGTTTACCGGTTCAAAAGTAAAAAAAAAAAAATTTAAAATCTGATTGGACCATTGGGGGAGTGGGGCCCACCCCAACGGATTATCCGTTTGGCCAGCAAAAATTAGCCGTTTCAAACGGCTCTTTTGTTTTTTTAAAAAAATTAAATTCTTATAATTTTTTAAATCCTATATATACCCCCCTTTCCAAATATTTTTTCATACAAATTATCTCAATCTTTCTCTCAAATCTCAATTCTCAATTATATTCTTCAAATCTAAATTCTAATTCTACTCTCTATTATTATAATTATATAAATATTTATTATTTACTTTCTCAAATTTTAATTGGTAAATTTCTATTATCAATTAGTTAATTAGTAGAAAAGGAAAAAAATCTTTTTTTGGTGGAATTCCAAAATCTTTAACCAGTAAAAAAGCAGGTGGTAGTTCTTCTAAATCAACTAGACAACCACCAATTCTTTTAAATACGGATGATTTTACACATGTTAATGATACTTATTATGATATCAATTCTACCACGCAACTAAATCATGACTTTCTACAACAAAGATTTGGTTTTAGTGAAGATTTACCAAAAGATGATTTTGAAATTAATGAAGATGAAGATATTTTTTATGATGATGAAACGCAACCCCCATATACTGCTACCACTCCCCCCCCTCCCACTCCCGCTCCCCCCGTACATCCAGACGAATGCAGTAGGCCTAAACTGCAACGTGTAAAAAAAATCAGTTGTTTGGCAATTTATGACACAAAGTGAATGGAAAACAAAGGCTATTTGTAATAAATGTAAACATGTCTTAAACCATAAAACGTCGAGAAAGGCGGGTGGGACGGGTCATTTGAAAAATCATTTGATGACTTGTTGTAAGTTAGAATTTTTGAATGCGAAAGCGCAAAAACGTAATATTCCCCTCCCCAAACAATCCGTAGGAGTAGGAGGTTCTAATATGGTTCAAACACAGTTAAACCCAACTAATGTTTCCGGTCCTAGTACACATCGCCCCTATAATAAACAATGAGACCTAGACGAACTAGCAAAAATGATTGTTGTAACGGGTTTGCCTTTTAGTTTTGGAGAAAATGCTGGTTTTATTCATTATATTCAAGTTGTTTATAACCCATCGTTTCATGGTTTTTCACGAAATACAATAAAAAAGGCTATTTTTTATTATCATGCACGACATTTACATTATCTTCGTTGTTTATTTGCTTATAATACTTGTAGAGTAGCGATTACTTCTGATATGGGTCGTAGTGTAAATGGTAATGATTATTTTACAATTACTGCACATTGGATTGATGATAATTGGTTTTTGCAAAAACGAATTATAGGTTATAAATCTTGTGAAATGCAGAAAATCGGTTCTTATATTGCTCAAACTATTCTTGAAGTCTTACAATTTTATGGCTTATCTAGTAAAATAAGTAGTGTAACTTTAGATAATGCTTCTAGTAATAAAAATGATGTTGATTATTTACAACCTATTCT
>DF363614.1:22471-33547 GCA_000787875.1 Solanum virginianum
ATAATATTTTTTTTCAATTCCTCAAATTTATTTAACTGCATGTTTATTTAACCCATTTTACAAAGAAGTTGGTGTATGTAGAATGATAGAAAATATATATAGACATTTAGAAATTGTAGACAATGGACAACATCCTGCACATAATATGTTTTATATGTTTTATGTTAGAAGTAGTGTTAGAGCATAGGCTAAAAAATTATATGTTTGTAGTTTTCATGATGTACAATTTCAACAACCCGACCCACAAAAGTGTAGATACGACGATGATATTGATGACCTGGTAGAATATAATCTTGGTCTTAACGGCTCTGGAGGAATCGAGGCAAATCTTTTCCAAGACTTCAACGGGTGGTCCATGATATTCTAGCTATTCAAGCATCATCCGTGGCTTCGGAAGGCGCTTTTAGCGCAGCAAGATTCCAACTTGGGGACTTTCGACAATCACTAGCAGCAGACAGCTTGAAAATATCAGTTTTATTTAGAGACTGGATAAATGCAGAGCGGAGAAATTTAGGACGTCCAAATCTACCGTCTCAATTTGAAACCGACGTAGATAATATTTTATTGGAATCAAGTGAAGACGGCATGAATTTCATGGAAGAAAAAGGTCAAGTTGAGATTCCAAATAATGTAACACAAGAAATGTTAGAACTTAGGAAAGATTTTGAAGATGGTATAAGATATTAATTTGAAAATTGTAAATATGTAATAAACAAGGCCTAATTGAAACAGAACCCTTCCTAGAAAGTGGCTGCATAAATTAGGTTTACTTCTAATATCTGTACAACACTATAACTTGTTTAGTAACGTAATAAATTTATAGGCTATTGTATATATTCACTTTAAAATATAAACACATAAAAGATTAAAAATATAAAAGATTAAAATCAAATATCCAAAATAACTTTAAACTTCCAAAATTAAAACTTAAATTTGAAAATATTTAAATTTGAGAACTTAAAAAAATTTAAATTTATCTTTCAAGGTCAGGACTTTAAGTCTATAAATTTAATTAAATAATTAAACTTTAAAAACTTACAAATTAAACTTGAAACTTCAAATTTCAAAGTTTAAAAAATTTCAAAATTTAAAAAATTTATATAAACTTAAATATAAATTTAATATAAACTTATAAATTATAAACTATAATATAACTTAATATACAAACTTATAATATAAACTTTAATTTAAACTTATAATAATAAACTTAATTTAAAGTTTTAAACTTATAAACTTAATTTAAAATTAAAAAAAAAAACGGGAACTCCGGTCCGGTCCGGTAAAGTGCCGGTTGGTACCGGTCCGGGACGTTACCGCTAATTTTTCCCGGTACTTCCGGTACCGGTTCCGGTCCGGATCCGGTGAAAAATTGGTGACGTAGTTACCGGTACCGGTCAGGTCCCGGTAAATACCGGTCCGGTGGTGCCGGTCCAGTTCCGCTGCCACGACTAGTAGTCAGCGACTTCGAGTGCTAGACAGCTACACATGTTACCGTCGTCTCAGTAGCCATTGGTTGGGGGAGATTGCACTGATCTACCAGCAGAAGATCACCAGCAGGACATTCACAAACCATACAGGATGGTAGAGCTGATTTAACACTAGATTGAGGGTTTAAAGCTTACAATTAAGTTCCAGTGTTGTATCAGAAAAAAAGATCAATACTTAATTGTACTGCTTTGGAAAGAAGATTTTTATTCCATTTCTTGGCATTTTACCGTCAGAAAGGTCCTCCATTTCCATAGCTGCACAACTATTCAAGCAGCAAAGTATGAGTGCTGAAGCACACAAGAGTCACACTTTCCTTAAACTATTTTTTATTCAATAGAGACTAGAGCAAAGAAGCTATTAGTGTTAGTACTGAAGAAGCTAAGTATATTTCTAAAAAGGTTATCCTCTCAAATTACTGATTTATTTACGTAAGAAATTTAGGAGATACAGCCTCTCATTGATCCAGCAATCCAGCCAGCCATTCCACATTTTCATGTATTTTACCAAAAGAATAATTTTTCTAATTTGAAAAAAAGAAAAAAGTGCTTAGCACGGTAGCAGCCTCTACCTTCCTTTGTCTGTGAAATCCTCAAGATTATTTAAAGCAAAAACAGTTTGTCGACAACAATAAGACTACGGTGCTGGATAACCAACTAATCAAAGTGAAACTTTCTTGCTCTTCTTCCGACCAGTAATTGTGTATCCCTCATTCGGTGTGGTATGTTTTAGAAAGACTTTGGTTCGGTAGTTTTGATTTTCAGTTCTACAAATGTTATATCAATACCATACCAAATTTATTGTAATACTAAGGAAAAAGCAAACGGCAAAACACTCTAAAAAAATGTAAATGGCAAAGAAGCAATACTTCCACCATATAAAAGCAAAGGCTATAAATCTTGATGATTTTCGTATGAAAGGAGAAGGTAAGAGCAGTATCTTGTCGTATGAAGCAAATTCAATGTACAACAGAACAAGTACGCCAAGCATAACTAAACGATAAGGAAGGAGTAGTCTAGGGGTAAAGACTTTCCACTTCCAACCGTGAGGCTCGAGTCACCAAGGGAGAGCAAACTGAAGAATGAGGAGTTTTATGGTGGGGTTACCATATATTTATATTTTAGAAATAGAATGAGAATTGCAAGCTGGCTTGGGCACTATGTGAGCTAAAAACAAGAGAGAACTAGAACCTGATTTGGCTTTTTTTTTATTTTGCAAGTAGTATTAACAAAAGGTAAAACACTAAATGCAGGAAGGAGTCATGTAAAAAGATCTGGTCCTACTTTTAGAATGGTAGAGCAATAAAACTAAATACTTTTAGAATGGTAGAGCAATAAAACTAACATTATCAGGTACGAGACACAAAACGTTTCTCTCCAATAAGTAGCATGTACAAAGCCACCAAAAACAGAATAGAACAAATAAGATAAAAGTAATAGTGAAAATCAATAGAAGTTACCTCCAAATTGATGTAGAACAATGGAAGCAGCAACAGTCACATTCAATGAAGCAGTACCACACCCATATTGTGGAATATATACAAAGAAATCACATATCTCACATTCTTTTGCAGAAAGTCCAGTACCCTACAAAACCAATTTACTCATATCATGGTCAATAGGGCAATTGTAATCCCACCCTAATATTTCTTTTCAGAACAGATGACATTCATAACCATCCAGAAATCAGTAATATTTCCCACCCATAATAAAGAAAAAGTAATTGCTAACACCTCTAAGCAAAACTTCCAGAAATTGCTAGTAGAGATCTTCTATAAGACATGTACGTTGAGGAAAGAGCATCATTGTGATGAAAATGTGAGTCACACTTAGCATCAATGAACCACACCTCAATCCCAAACTAGATTGATGGGACCATTCTGCTCTATTGAGGTTCATTTCTAATAACAAAATATTTTTCCTTAGAAGGCTTGAGATTATTGTCTCTAACCCGACTTAGTGTAACTGTAATAACATATAAGTCCTAGTTCCCACTTCCCAATTAGTTACTATCTTATATGGATCACTTTTTTTATTGTGTTCCATTGTTAGGCAGGGCATGGCGCAATTGTAGCTTACGAAGGACATGATAGGAGGTTGTGGAGGACACAGACTAGACTAGAAGATTAGCAGGTAGTAGAGTGTTGTCTCGATTGTCACATGTACTTCAACTGTTGCACTTTTGTTGGTGTAGTTATTGTTCTTTGTTTTTTCAGTGTTTTGTCATGCTTTCTATAGTATTTTGCCAAGATACCTTCACTTCAATAATTTCTTTTTTTGTTCTGCTTTGATATGCTTTGCCTTGAACATTTCAAACTTAGGACAAAAAGAAGCCGAAACATATTATGATTCTAACCTCATTTCCCAGGAGGAAACCAGTACTTCTCTTAAAAGGATGCTCATTTACTGCAACCGCATTTTCCGTAATTTCAACTCCACATATATCACAGTCTCTTTCCTGTAAAATTCATAAGTAACCATAAATGTGAAGCCTCTATCTCTTTGTATAATACGGATCCAACACTTAAAATTGTAGACAAGAAGATTTTCGTTTATGGAAGTTTGAATACCTTGAGGAAGGTTTTAGCATCGGCAAGGGAGTGGAAGTGGCGGAAAGGGACGTGGGCGGTTGAGCCATGGCTACCGAAGGCGTTGAAATCTCTACGACCGACCAATATCATCTCCGAGACGCCGAACGCGGTGGCGCTACGAGCTAAGGTTCCGACGTTGTGTCTCTTTGCTATGTTATGTACCAGCACAAAACTCTCGAGTTTCTTTTCATTTTCCATATCTTCGCTGTATTCCCGCCGGAAACACACCTCGAACTGAGCTGATTGCTGCCCGTCACCGCCGTTGGTCGGCTGAATGAGAAGTCTTTGACGGCGAGGCTTGACCGGGAAGTCAATTGGGCCGATGGAGGTTCCTGGCCCAGTATATGTATGCACTATGGACACTAACTTTTATTAAATAACATTAAGCGCCCCCGAAGTTTCAATTAATCTCTATAATTGAATTTATGAAGACTCATTTTAGTTTATCAGCTAATAACAAGGAAGACACCAATCATATGCTTATTTTGGGATCTAGTGGAATTTCAAAGAGTGTCTTCTTAGGTGTTTTACTTTTTACTTTGTTATTGAGGCTTTCAACTTGGATTCTCTCTTTGAAAAACGCTGGTAAAGATGTTAGAATTTTGGGTTCTTGTAATGGATTGAGGCCAAAACATATAGTCTAACAAGTGATTCTTGGAGTAGTTTGGCTATTGTGGGGATATATAAAATTTCGAAATCAATGGTGACTTGAAACAACTATTCAGAGGGGTAAAATGATAATTTTAAAAAATATATAAAAAACAATAGCCTACAGGGTCATTACAGAAATCAAACAATAACATACCGTGTAATTAAAGAAACAATTAGAACAAACGTCGTTCTCTTACTAACCACATCATATCACGAAAAATCACCATCAAACAAGCTTTAAGAGAATTTTCATAGATTCTAAGGTTTATGAATCAAATTACAAGTTAGAGGAATGATTAAGTTACCTTTGTCGAAGAAGTTGGTGAAAACTAAAAAGAATAAGTCCCAGGAAGTCTCTGGTTGTTCAAACACAAAATAGCAGAAAATATAATTTTGAGACTTTCCTTACTTAAATTCACAATTGTCCCATCATGGCAGCAATGAACCCGCCAAAAAGGGAATAATTATGCACGTGGCGGGTTGCACAGAAACAAAAACTCATAAATCACATCACAAACCCCCATTTCGCAACACACCCCCAAATCTTGACATTCTAAATCAACCCTTTACATCAAGATCAATTCTGAGAGTCTACTCACCCAAATTCGATTGCATAAAGCCGTATAAGTTCATTATCGTCTTGATTGTCAACTCAAATGATCAAATTCGTCAATCAGACCTCAATCCATTACCGAATTACCCCAGAGCTCATTTGACTCAAATTTCATCTAAATCTAATTTTCTAGCCTAAATTCCTTTCTTGTTGATCTATCCATAACAATGAAAATAGATCGTTATAACGTACATATACAAACATCAAAATATTATGTCCATTCTCCAATATTGCAAGGACAACGCGTGACACATTGAATTCAAGAAATATCAAAAAGGGATCAAACAAACCATACAATGATCAAAAGGTAGACATGTGCATTGGAATCTCCTGACTATTTCACAGGGCTTGCATATTTTATCTTACTAGTTTTTGTGAACGTGCGTCGCACGTTTACCCCAAATTAATTAGTACAAAAGAGTTAAAAAATAACTATTTGAAGTTGCAAACTGTTGTAAATACAATGCTACTTTAATGATATATGTAATAGTTCAATGGAAAAACTTACATAAACTCAAACATATATAACTAATTAGTCATATGAATATTAAAAAGTAAAAAAGAAAGGAAGATGTATGTATGGTAATATCTCGGAGCATAAAAAGATAAATATAAAATTATTTATGAAAGATATTAGTATAGCAGTTGAAACGGTAAATACAAAAATGTAAATCATCCATTTTCTAAAAATTGCATCACACATAAAAAAGCAATTAAACAATGTCTTTTTCTATTTTGTTCTTTCCTCAGCAAGCTTCATTAAGCACCTGAAACGGAAGACCATAGGAAAGAATAAGTGTGTTAACAAAAGAAGAGTTTACAAAGATGATATACTTAAAATATAAGCATAAAGTTAAACCCTCAATAAATTCGTAAAATCTTTTCTCAAGCATTAATAAGAAGCCCAAATTTAAAAAATGAGATTTTTTATTCATTATATATAATCAGATATCATAAACCAAATAGCGTAATATATAAGAGAAAAATAAGACACTATATGAACAAAGTCCTTCAAATTGCAGAAAGTTTTGGCATCTTTTATTAGCCACACTAAAAGAGTAGTTCTATAATATAATTAGGGTAGAAGAAAAGATCATTGCATAATAATGAGACATAAATAAAACTACTCAATTTATATAATGTATTATGTATAAAACGTTTAGAAGTAATTTATTCAAGAGAAATAATAATAAATTTAATAGTAATCTCTTGAACTTCTTAACAAATTTTGCGTTGTGGCAATTAAGAGTATTTATGTAAAACTTGTAAGAGAAATGGTGATAATCTTTTAGACTTCTTAGCCTCATCTATTGCCCCGTAGAAATTAAGTGTTGAGTCTCTATTAAAACTAAGTGATTTATTATTATAAATAGTTCTATTAAAAATAAGTGATTTATTATTATAAATTGCTCTTTTATGTTTCTTTTCTCATTTATTATGTTAATACTAATTTTTATATGTTAAAGGTAATTATAATATTGTTTTATAGTTTAATTTGATAAGGGTGAAATGGTAATCGAACTTTGAAACTTGGAGCTTTCGCTTTTAATAATATATGATTATATAAGATGATATAAGGATATAACAATTCTATTTGTGTAGTGCTGCATTATCAACTTTGTACTACTGAAAAATTTATCTTTTTCTAATTAAAACTAATTGGGATATTTGTTCAATAAATAGAATAAATAGACCAAAAGGAAAAGAATAAATATAACCCCAAAATAGCTTGTGATTGAACGAAAATATTATCTATTTGTAATATACAAAATAAATACATTCAACCACAAAATTTACACACAGAAAATCAATAAATTCAAGAAGTTTAAAAACATTCAAAGAGTGACCAATTAACTATTCAATTATATGGATGGAAAAAAGAAAAGATGTAACTACAAATCTACAAATTATCCACTAAACTTGAAAGAGAAAAAATGAAAATGACCAAGAAATGCCTTGTGTTGTCGAGGCCCCTGGACTTGGAGAATGACTTTACTAAGGCTATCCATGTCCTTTATCTACTCCACAAGTAGTTGTGACTCCAAAAATTTTTCCTTCCTAGTCGATCTCATCCTATATCAAAAATCATCAAATTTAAACAGAAAATAAAAAAGAAGATCAAGCCAGGAAAAAAGATAAATTTGCATAGACACATACCTTTTTCTCATGGATATTAGAATGCAGGAGTACGTCAAAGATAAACTAACAATACAAATCTTACAATCTTTCTTTAACTCTATTATTGTAAACTTGTAATGAATTGTAGGCATTTATGGAAAAGTATCCTAGTATATGTGCAGTAATGAAAAAAAGGAGGGAAAGACGTATTAAAACTCACAAAACCAGAGGATAATACCAAGGAATATGCAATAGTTCATTAGTGATATTTTACAATTTATAAGATTTTAAAAAGTTAAGAATCATAGAAGTTGAAAAAGCAATAAAAATATTGAATGTTGGCAGGTTTAGGAAGATATAAAAACAATTTTAAGACATGAAAGAAAATTAATCATATTTATACCCATTTTTTCTATTTAATAAAATTTATAGCATAATAGACTAAATTATTATTTATTTTAATTTAGTACAGGGGCAAAAGGTAATCCAACTTTGCACTTTGGAGATTCTCACTTTTAATAATACTAGTTTACTGTATGTGCGTTGCACGCGTGTGTCACGTTAATATTATTAAATTGAATACTACAAATATTTGAAAAATGTTTCTAAGGGTCTTTATATTTTTAAAGTAATATTAATTTAGTATATGTGTATTGAATGTGTATCATGCGTTTATAAATAAAAAAATATATAAAAAAATATACTACCTCTACTTTAACATTTTTCTTCCACGAAAGGATAAATTATTAAAGATATTTTGTCATATATCATATAAAAAAAATATACTACCTCTACTTTAACATTTTCCTCCCACGAAAGGATAAATTATTAAAGACATTTTTGTCATTATAAGACTCAAAAAATTAAACTGTATAAAAATATTTTCAATATATTTTTTTCGCTTTTGGCGAATACTCATGCAATAAAGTTGACTTTAATTTTTGTGTAGTTAACCTTTTCTTTTTTTATTATTAACATGTTTTCTATATAACATAAAAATAATATAACTCTTTAAATAATAATTTCTTATTGACAAAGATAACATAAAATTTTAATTGTTATTGATCTATAGTTTTTTTTCTTAATATAGGCAAATTATAGACTATTTCAATATATTCTTAGTATATTTCTATTCTAACAATACAAATTTATAATGAATAATAAAATTTAAAAAATGATACAGTTAAATATATTTAAGTATTATTATTTCCAAAAGTCTAATATTAGGAATAATTTTTTTCCAAAGAATTGTCAGATCCTATTAATAGGTTTGTTCTTACTAAAAATAATAAAAAGATATTGAATAATGCTTACTCTCTCCAAGCATGAGTGTTACTTCGAACGATCATCTTCACTTATTTGTGTGATACTTTTTTACAACATTTGAGTTAGAAACATAAAATTAATTTGTTAAAACTTGTAATAAGGTAGACATTTCAATAATAAATACCATTAATCCCAATTTGATATAAAAAATGATGCTTACTTACCATCAAGATAAATCATCAATTGTCATTGCCAACTTTTTTTTCTAGGAAAAAACTATTACCTCTTCGTCAACAGATGTTAAAGTCTTTCGACTACCTTCATTGGTGCCTTTTTTATATTGTTTTATTGGTCCATTGCCAATAAGTAAGACTTCTATTATCCAATAAGAATCGTATTTTTTAAGGTATTAATTGTCACAATTTCATTGATCAAGTCCTTCTCAGAATCCATTGCAAAATTGTATAAAATAAATTGTTGAAAAAAATAATAAGAAGAATAATATATGAATTTATAACATAAAAAAATTATAAGATGAAGAAGTATCACTCTACTTGAGATATTACTTTACGTAAATAGATGAAAAGGTTTATGATTATATAAGATGATATAAGGATATGAAAATAATATCTTATTATATTTATGACAATTTTTCATCATATAATTAGGATTCATGGTGAAATTAGAAGAACTTTTATTTATTTTCAAGCAATTAATATTTTTCCTTTTAATTTTTTTTAATAAAATCATTATTTGGGTTTCCTCTTCAAAGTGAGAAACTTGTTATTTCCCTTAAAAAAAAGTTTTTTCCTTAAAAAAAAGTTTTTTCCTTAATTTTTTTGTTCTTTTTCACTTTTGACGTGCTTCCCTTTTATTTTGTTCTTTTTTTTTTACTAATTTCCTTTTACACCAAGTCTATTTTAGTTGGAAAAGGATTCTTTGTGTAGAAATTTTTCTTTATTTAATTTTTCCTTTAATTTTCTTTGATCGTGTTCTCCTTTTCCCTTTTAAATTTTTTGTTTTTTTGACTAATTTCCTTTTACACCAAGTATATTTTTAGTTGGAAAAATATTCTGCGTAGGGATTTTTTATTAAAAAAAGTAAAAAGTGAAAAGATAATTTTGTCTAAAGAAGAGTTTTTAATGAAGGGCAAAAAGTTCAATCAACATTATTAAGGACCTTCACACTTTTAATATAGTATAGATATATGATTGAGATTGTTTTGAGTTCGCTTCAGGGAAGTGTTTCCCTTTCCATGATTTTGGTTCTTTTTATGTAAACATAAACATTATTATATTTATTATAAATTAATTATTTTATTTATTATATATAAAAAACACTATCCCATTATGAACTCCACACAAACTTCCAAGGCAACTTACCCTTTTAAACTGATGCAACAAACTATGAGAACCAAATAACAAGGCCATAAATCCAAGATTGAAATGTAAAACAAACAAGAATAAGGATGTGAAAAAAAGAACAAATCTTTTTTTTGTTATTGCTCAATATATGAGCAATAGTTCTTGTTCCCCTTTTCCCTTTTCCTAAACAACTTTTCTTCTTCTTTTATACTAATTGTATTTTGCTAAAACCCACAAATAGAGTCGGAATGTCTTGTTTATTATGAACAAATAAAAGTATATTTATACAAAAGTGAGATAGGCTAAAATAGGAAAGAGAATATACAGCTACCATAACCTACAACTACCATATAAGTCTGGTTACCATATATGAATCTTAACACCCCCCCTCAAGTTGGAGCATGCGGATCACAAATGCCCAACTTGCCAAGGAGATAACGAAACTGACGAGTTGCCAAAGCCTTGGTGAAGATATCTGCGAGTTGCTCGGTGGTAGGGACATGAGATGTGCAAATAGTCCGATCGCGAACCGCATCCCGAACATAGTGACAATCCACTTCAATGTGCTTGGTACGTTCATGGAAGACCGGGTTGAGAGCGAAGCAGAATACCTTGGCTCGAAGAACCTTTGAGATAACGAACAACCCCGAGAGCGGCAGCCCAATGAGCGGTACGTGGAACATGCATGAATTGAGCAAGTGTGTGAACAGCATAAGCCAAATCGGTAGAACAACACGCCAAAGTCAAGAAGAAGGGCTTTAAGCCATTTAAGTTCAGAGGTGGCGGATGCCATGGACCTGTATTCGGCCTCAGTTGAAGAGCGAGAAACCGTGTGTTGCTTCTTGGTTTTCCAAGAGATAGGGGAGCCACCAAGAAACACGAGCCAGCTAGTAAGAGAACGCCGTGTCAACGGACAACTAGCCCAATCGGAGTCACACCAGGCCGAGAGGGACAAGTCACACTGAGAGCGAAGCAGAATACCTTGGCCT
>DF363613.1:14909-30259 GCA_000787875.1 Solanum virginianum
TATAGCCACCAAGAAGACCTTCCTTTGACAGAATTTGCATCCCTCTTTCACTCATATGACCCAACCTCATATGCCACAGCTTAGTCATATTATCTTTATGAATCACAGATGATGCAACAGCAGCAAAACAAGACAACGTAGACCCTTGCAGGAGATACAAGGTGCCACATTTAACACCTTTGAGAACCATAGTAGAACCTTTGCAGACATACAATACTCCACCTTTACCATTGAAACTGAACCCTTTACTGTCGAGGAGACTAAGAGAAATCAGATTCTTTGTCATTTATGGAACATGTCTCACATCAGTCAATGTGCAGAATTTACCATCATGTGTCCGTAACTTAATGGATCCAATACCAACCGCCTTACAAACAACATTGTTAGCCATAGAAACATTATCACCATCAACCTGCTCATAAGTATTAAACCACTCCCTACGCGGACATATATGATAAGATGCCCCTGAATCAAGAACCCACATATCCATTTGATGTGTTTGTTCATCAGCCACAAGGACAAAATCATCCTCAGGATTGGTGTTTTCTTCTGCTACAGCGATAGAACCAGATTTTTCTTGCTGCTTCTTTTTCTTAGGGCAATCGATTTTCCAATGCCCTTTTTCTTTGCAGTAATTACAGATGTCGGTAGGTTTAGGACCCTTGGAAACATATTTTTTAGACTTCCCTTTTTTTTGAGTTTCCCTGACCCTTAACCCACGATGTTGCTACTAACCCAGTAGCCTGGTTGTTAATAACAGTACCAGTCACCTTACGATGCAGTTCTCTAGTATGGAGGGATGATATAACTTCCTCGAGAGTTATAGTATCTTTACCAATAATAAATGACTGAATAAAATTCTCATATGATGAAGGTAAAGAAACTAACAGAATTAGGGTAGTGATGATGTCGTCAACGAGACACAACATAATAGTCGAATGTGCCTTTCCCTCCAGAACGACCATCTCAGCGTTTTCGACATCAGTTGACTTCTTTGACAACTGCGTCCAGAGACCTTATTGCTTCAACAGAGCCCGCATCTTGATTTGCCATAAACTGAAACTATTCCTTCTGGTGAATTGTCGATCTTTAAATTCAAACAGAGCCTGTATCTTGATTTGTCATAAACTGAAACTATTCCTTCCGGTGAACTTGTCAATCTTTACATTCAATACGAATTATCAGAATGCAATATTTATCCCAACCAGGTTAAGTGTGTATATATATATAGGCCTTCTGAAAATAGGCCCAAAATAGAAAACCTAAGCCCAGAAGTGGGACTATGGTATGGAAACAGATTCAAGGCATAAATCTAACAAGAATACTTCTTAAAAATAATTCAGGTTGCATCTGCATTTCAAACACCCACCAAAGTTGTTCATTCACAGAATGATTGTTTAGAATTGTCGTATGTTTATAGTAGTATACTAGTCAGACACAAAGTTGGCTGCCAGTGGACAATGAAAGTGACTGGCGAAATTGAAGGGCTCAATATCTGTTTTTTTTTTTTGTGTGTGTGTTAAAATTCATGCGATGGAGATATAATTTAGAAAGTCAATTAAATTTTAATATAATATTTAGATATTTTTAAAATTATTACTTATCGTGAATTATAATACTCTTTACATGATTTTTAAATAATATATGTTATTCTCTATGTCTCAATTCATGTGGCACTGATTACATTTCAAAAGCTAAAATTTTTTTATATCTTTTATAATTTTTAATTTTTTAATTATTATGAGTCATTGTTAAACAATATATGTTATTCATATATTTCTATTTATGCTACACCAATTTGAGTGTTAATTGAGCTTTTCATATGTCTTGAAAATATTTGAAGTTCTTAATTCTTGTGATTTATAGTATTTTTTACTTAATTTTCATGCATAGATATAGTACTATTGTTAATTATATAGATTTACAATATTTTTAAAGCAATTTCCTAGTTAAATAATACATGTTACTTCTTTTGTCTCATTTTATGTGACATCGATAGATTAATTTCAATAATCAATTGAATTTTTATTTATTTTAAAAATATTTCAATAATCATGATTTATAGCATTTTTTATATTTTTACGTAACATGTTTTTTAAAAGTATTTTAAGTTGTCAATTATCATGATTGGTAGTATTTTTTATGCAATTTTTAAATATATAATACAATAAAAATAAGACAAATAAATTAAAAGGGAAGAGCCATCGAGAAATTACAGATATAAGGATTTCGATAGTGATCCATACCTTTTTTAAAAATATATTGTTAAAATTTTTAAGTTTGTGGTAAAACATAAGCAATATAAAACAAGAAATATATATGGAGAGTAGGAGTGTAAAGATCATCTTATTCAAAGTCTTCTTCTTTTTTTTCACTTACAATGGTGAATGATAACCTTATTTATAGATTGGGAAATTACTCCAAAAGTCACTATATTCAATGACATTACTTAATATATACATTTTTATCCAAAATGGTTCATAGAACCTAGGGAACATGAATATAAGGAGTTCATTTATCAACTGAATGGACAATTCACACATTCAATGTATTTATAACACTCACCCCTTAAATGTCCATAGATAATGTGCCTCGTTAAAGCCTTATTAAGAAAAACCCAATGGAAAAAAATTTAGTGAAGGAAAATATACATATCTTGTAATATGCATTGAGTGTTTGCCTCATTAAAAACCTCACCAGGAAAATCCAGTGGAACAAAACCTTGGTTAAGGAAAAAAGAGTACAACGCATATCATTCTCCCCCTGATAAAAGTTTCACTTGATATCTCAGAGACGACGTATTCTAACTTTATACCGCAACTTGTCAAATGTTGATGTTAGTAATACTTTAGTGAATAACTCGGCAAGATTATCACTTGAATGGATTCGTTAAACTTGTATTTACCATTTTGTTAAAGACCAAAGAGTATGATTTGTCCGGTCTCCTTTGATACATCCTCCCTTTAATTGAGTTATACATGCAACATTATTTTTGTATATGGTGGCTGAAA
This sequence comes from Solanum virginianum, assembly GCA_000787875.1. NCBI lineage: Eukaryota > Viridiplantae > Streptophyta > Magnoliopsida > Solanales > Solanaceae > Solanum > Solanum virginianum. Next base: position 17,921 of record DF363613.1, read on the forward strand.
TAACCACACATTTTCTTGCTTCATGAATGACTAATATTTTTGCATGATTTGAAGAAGTGACCGATATATGCATAATTCATAATTCTTGACTCGAAGATTGATCATTCCAATTTTATCTCTTCTGATCAAAGAAAATCACACATCTTCTATATGTTGAATTACTTGCATAACTTGAACGATAATATGGCAATATAACAATATCTTCACATAACTTTTGTTATGCAATAATCTTCTAGCATTTGCATAATTAGCAATCTATAAGTGCTCTAATCGTACTAATACATGATATTTTTCAATTATTTTTATGGGATCAAAATTGATCGTTGCTTATGCTAAGCAATCTCACAACCATTAAGGTACTCAATGTTACCACTTTGAAGTCTTTTAAATCGTCTGAAGGATTTATACATGATCTTCATAGCCTAGCTAGACATGACAATCATTCATTACACATATTGAAGTATTTCATCTATTGCTAGACTGAAACAAGTCTCATTGCATTCACCACCGGAAAATATATCTCCATTTAATAATGTCAGGACCTTTGTAAAAACTCTATACATAAATCATACTTTATTTTTTATGATTATACTTTCGCTTAATGATTCATTTGTACCTCACTGACATTATATCTTTATTTATGGAGTGTTAGTCCATACTATCACTCTTCTAAGTAAAATATAATATATTTGAATAACGCAGTTTACGAACCCCCACAAAATAGTTTGTGGCGGTTTCAAAAACCGCCACAGTTACACTCGCCACGAGTATTACTGTGGCGATTTTATCAAAATGCCGCACCTATTATATAAAATGCCTCAAATAATTTTTGAGATTGTGGCGATTTTTGGAGGTCCATTTCTGGGAGTTTTAAACCCCCACCAAAAGGCTTTCAATTTGATTTTTTTTAAATATTACTTGCAGTGACTAACCATTCAAAGGCTCCATAGCTAGTTTCATAAATTAATTTTCAAGATGTATAACATAAGAATGCATTATAGACGTAAATTAAATTGCATTAAATATTACAATAATAGTCAAAGATTCAATCACCACATCACAATTATAGTTAAAACTCATTGTATGTAAACAATGGTACTTTAAATTCAAAAAAAAAAAATAAGTGGTTCCAAAATAATAAAAAATAATCTAAGTGTTCTCTTGGTGATTTGTCTTGTTGTCGGTCTATGACTCTCTTATACATCCATGGGTAAAGTAGGCATAGCATCAGCATCAACATTTATTGAAGAAACGTAAAACAAATTTATTTTGAATCCAAATATCAAACCTTTCAGTTACTTGAACGAATCAAACCCAATATACCAAAATACCAAACATTAACACAATTATTCCAAAGTTCCACACACAAAATACCAAAACACACAATTATTCCTATAGATGTTCTCTTCTCTTCTTTTTGTTTGTGAGCCACATGACAAGTTTAAAGCAGAAAGCAGTAAAATAGAGAGCAAAGTAGAATGCATTCTGAAAATTTCATACAGTTGTGCCCTTTAGTAGCTTTTTGGTGTATGTGAAATTAAATAAATGATAAGGACACAATCTAAAAACTTACAAGCTGCAAATGTGAATTGATCTTTGTAATAGTTGTATAGCTTCGGCAATAACTTAGTTATTTTTTTCTTTTCGATAGTCAATCTCTTAAGAATTTGAAATCATTTCATAAAAAAATTCACGGCAAATTAAAACATTATAATTTTGAAGCAAAGAATAGATGAGACAACGAGAGTACCACAAGAGAAAAAGAGAGGATGAACACGATTACCACCCTTAGTTACTCTTTTCTTAAAAGTACATGGGAGCTTTGCTTGGCTGAAAGAGAAAATTCACCAAAGAATAAACTCGAGTTGAGCTTCTATTCACCATGTAGTCCTTCCTTTATTTCTTTTCTTTTTCCTTTGGTAACCCCCCTAATAATCAAAACACAAAAACCAAATACTCTCCTTCCTTTGTTTCCACTAACACAATCCGAAAAAAAGAGGAGATTTAGACATGTTCACTGTAGGATAAACTGGTATCATCTGAAGCAAAACAGTAAATACTATTGTTGTTTCTATTCCCTTTAGCATCACCATTAAGATTAAAAACTTTCACTAAATCATAATCCCACCAACCAAGCTCCTTTCAAGCCAAGATAGCCAAACACTTCCTAGTCAGCCAAGATTATTTTAACAAAAAACTAATCTAATCTGCTGACAAACTACCTGCCGGACATGAAATTTCATAAAACAAATGATGATTAGAGGCCTAGAAGACAAACATTAGGAGGACAAGTGAAGTGGCATACAAATGATGCAATGTGTATAACTCAGAAGAGAAGTAAATATACCCTGGCTTGGATGAAGTAGAAGCTGCAGCAGTATCTTCTTTTGCCTGTAAAAGAATTACATCCAACATCAAATCTCAAAGTCCAAAACAATAACATCTACTCCTTCCATCTCAATTGTTTTGTCTTACTTTTCATTTAGTTTGTTTAAAAAAATGCACTTTTCCCCTTTTAGCAACTCTTAAGTTCTAACTCGCCATATGTTTAAGACTGATAACCTGTGCATACTTATCTTTAACACTACAAGATTCAAATGCGTTTACTTTCTTAAATTTTCTGTCAAGTCAAAAACTAGACAAACAAATTGAAACAGAAGGATTATACACATTAAATAAACACATAACCATAATTAGAGACTAAAAATACTAACAACAACAACAATAGTAATTAATTGTTAAGCTCTTCCTCCACGTCCTCAAACCACAGCTCAAACGCCCATCAGATCTAACCTGAAAAATCCTTCCTTTCCTCTCTGCACCTACTACCCAAAACAACATGCATCAAAACCAAATCATAAAATTTCATCAAATGATTAAAATTTGGACTAAATGGAATACATGAAATTCTCAAAGGACCAAATAACACTTGAAACAGATCAAAAACAATCTAAAAGACACAAAGATCAGATAAATCCAAAACCAAACCGAAAAATTAACAAACACAAATTTAAAAAATACTAATAAAATTCCATTTCGAATACTAGATAAAGATTCAAACTTTGCAACAAACCTGACAAAGATATGTGAGAAAAATGACTTCTTGGTGTCAAAGGAATAATTGGCTGACGTAAGTACAGTAGCAGCACCAATTCCTTGTATAATAGCAGCTATCTAAAAAACCTCACGAGGAAAAATGGCTTCTTGATTCAAACAAAATGAAGAGAAAATGCAGTATTAGAATGAGGAACGAGGAGGAATCAAAGATATATTCACACAGTATAGGTGAAATGTTAGCTGTTACAATAAATCAAAAAATGAATTGGACGGAGAGTATAAAGTGCAGTGGTGTTTGGCAAGAACAAAGTGAAATTGAAAACCTAGAAGTTAGAGGAGAGAGCAGATTTTTACCAGAGGAGAAATTACCGCTTCCTTTTTGGTGCGAAATTGAAAGAAAAAAAAAAGAGTTTGTCTGCTTTAATTTTTGGTGTGAAAATGAAAGTTACCGCCTTTTATTTTGGGGGATTTTCAATAACCCCTGCACACCTAATGCTCCCACAAAATAAATTAAATTGTGGGAGTTTGTAAATTGTCACAATTTAATATAATTGGTGGGGTTTTTAAAAAATGTCACAATATAATCATCACAATTTTTTTATTTTTTTGTAGTGAGCATTAAGCGTTACTTCATATTAAATATACCATTGACAGTCATTTGACTCGATTCCAATATGACATAATTTATTAACATCTCTTCATTTTTCATCACTTCAAGTACCTAAACCTTTGCCAAAGTTTTATAAAGTGTTATGTCGTTGTACTCCTTTAAAGCACTTGTCTCATTATCATGACCATCTTGATCATTTGCTCCTCTCCTTTCTCAAGAAATTTTACGTTTGGAATCGATTGGTCTATCACGCTTCAAGCGTATCGTAGACTCTATCCTTCAAGGACTTCTTGTTGGAGCATTTGTAGCTGAATTATAATATGACAATCAATTTTGCAACATTATGCAAATGAACTATCTCTTGAATTCAAGTTCACCTTCCTTTTTTTAGGAGGATTTAGATAATTCATCCCACTCATAAATTTCAACTGCCAATCATCTCTCCCCCTAATATTAGAAAATCTAACATTTATCCCAACTTTGTTTGGGGATCCATCTTTGTGTGTGGTGAAGCAATTAAATCAGATATCACACAATTCAAAATTTAGATGAAAATTATTTGGTTCCTAACCCTGAACCAATTATGATGGGAAAACCATGTTGGCTTGATGCATACATGTATTCCTACATACGAAATAAACTTATCTCATACCAAATCTTATTTGGGAGTTTTTTTCTCGTAACCAACGATTTCGCTATAATTGGAGGTATACAATTTCTGCTAAACCAACCATCATTATCAACATAATTTCATAATTTAAAACTGCGCTCTTAATTTAACAATTAGAGCAAACAACCTTGCAAAAGCCAATTTGTAAGCTGACAATAAAGCGTATGTGATCATCTTATAAATGCAACAATCATATAGTTACAAACGATCCATATTGCAAGTGAACGGGCTCATATTCACCTTTATATATGTTCCAAAATTAGAGGAAATATGATCTCAACCTTAGCTGGTACAAGGACCATTTCATCATGACAACAAACAACATAAGAGAATTCTTGATGAATCTTTTTCTTCAATATATAACCATATGAATTCTCAATTACTTTTGCATCATATTTAAATCGGAATGGCCAACCGATTATGCCAACTGATCTTTCCAGTAAACTCTAGTTTACTTTTGCATGTGATACCATTATCATGCTCATGTTTGTATACAAAAAATTGGTGAAAGGCGGGAAACCTTTAACATTAATATTTATAACTCATCTCAGTTGTAGTAATCTGAAGATATTAAATCTTCCCATAATTTATAGTCTCAATATAATAATTTTTTTTCTCAATTTCTCTGAAACTTAAAAAGTTTCTTTGAGACTTACTAAACTCCAGTATTATTCCTTCGATAGTAATGCAATAGCTCTTTTGAAGATCACAATTAATTTTGTATACTATCACATGACACCATATGGTGGACATCTTTAAAAAGAAAAATGGTCAAAATAATTTTACGCAAGACATGTTTCTTGCTTTACTTTTATCGTACCATACACACACAATCAATGACCATTTATGTCAAAATAAATTTTTTTTATTTTGCTGAAACCTCCTGAAGAGGTAAGTTGTGGCATATATCCAATCCATAATCATTTGACCCATTCATTTTCAGAATGATCCAGCATTCACAATGCTTATCATAAGTCATATTTTTTTCAAATAATGAGTAATCATTTGTATGTGCTCCACAAATTTATTATAAGCACATTGGCATGCTTTTGATATTCATGACACACCTCAACATCACCTTAAAGGTCAAATGTACCATCACTTTATCTTCCTTTCTTTTGATGGAGAATTTATAAATTTATCAAATTGTTAGGTCGTATAATGACCATAGGTCCAGTGTCCTTTCATGCCATAATTACCTTCGCATTTTGAAGGACTATTTGAAGAACACACAAAGTTCTTTCTTTCATAATTATCACAATGATGATTATTATAATTTTGTCTCTCAACGCCCTTACTCATACATTTAATCACTAGTCATCTTTCAAACTTATTATTTACTGCTGTCACATTTAGATGATAGAATGGAGCAAATCAATTGGGTGGATTCCAAACTTATCATGTACTGCTACCACATTCGCTTCAGGGAATGAAGCAAGTTCAATGGGACGAATTTCATGACCTTTCATCAAAGATATATTATTTTTGCCTTAGTTATCATTATATCATTACTATAAATCGAGCAAGTTCAATGGGATGAATTTCATGACCTTTCATCAAAAATATATTATTTTTACCTTAATCGTCATTATATCATTACTATGGTGCATTGAAACTCAAACTCAATATCTTATCCATATAAGACATGTTCTATCATAATTCTATGGGACTCAAACCCAATATCATGGTGCATCAAAATTCAAATTGATGTCTTACCCTCTCGATGCGATATTACTTAAATCTACCATCTTATCCTCAAACATTTTTAATTATATTTTCAATAAGGCTCTACCTGAGCATTAATTTTAAGAGCCAAATGTGACTCCAACCGGGAATTAGAAAAGGGAGGCACCACATTTCTTTCCTTTTCTTTTGAAGAAATTTTAATACAACCTGTCAAAATCTTCAGGTGCCCCACATTCATTTTTCCAGTGATCTTTCAGGCCACAACGATGACAATGATTACCTTTCCCTCTAGAAGGATTATTTTGAGAACTCATATTGTTCTCCCTTTTATTATGACCACCACCTCAACGATTATTACATCGCCACTTGCCCTTACCACGCCCACACACATAATTCTGGCCCTTATTATTTTACTTAATTATTTCAGACTGGCCTTGTCCTTTAATCAACTTTGCTTCTGGCAATGGAACAGTTTTAGTGGGACGGGCTTCATGATTATTCATCAACAGAGCATCATGTTACTCTGCCATCAGAAGGCATGAAATCAATTAAGAGTATTTCTGAAAACCTTTCTCACAGTATTGCTGCTGTAATATCACATTTAAGGCATGGAAAGTAGCTAATGTCTTTTCCAACATGTCCTCATCTTTTATAATTTTTCCACTTAATTTTAATTGAGATGTAATTCTAAATACAACAAATTATACTCAATTACGATTTTAAAATCTTGAAACCTTAAGTGCATCATTCATAACAAGCCCTTGGCAATATCGTGGCCTTAAGGTGGCATACCTTCCATTCAAACCTATTAACAATTCAAGTAGATCTTTCACCGTCAAGTATTCAATCTTCAAGCTTTCATCAAGATGATGACGAAGAAAAATCATAGCCTTTACTTCATCCTGACTTGATGCTTAATTTCCTTCGATTATTGTATCACCAAGTCCCTTAGCGGCAAGGTGAATTTCAACATCAAGTACCCCATGACAAATAGCTCTTTCCAAAAATATCAAATACAACAAATTCAAATTTTGACAAATTTGACATGATGAAAGTTTATCATAATATCAATTTCTTTATAACAAATTGAACATTAATGTTATAGATGATAAAATATAATATGAATGTAAAATATATTATATGTGTGAACATGGAAGATTACAAAAGCATATAACTCATGAAGTATAGAAATGATAAAATAAATATATTTTTCAATTGTTCTACAACATTTGTTACTAGTTTCAATATCAACGTCAAAATTTTGTAGGAACAACAAGTCATATTTGATGCAATACACAAATAATAATCATAATTGTATGCCAAGAAAATATCTACGAGTATTTTAACTAGCATGTTGTCATATTGCATAATATTTAATTTAGAGTTATAAGTTAAAGACATATAAATAATATAATGATTTAAACTTGAAGCATATTGATAATCATACTTAGTATCATAATAATACCTAAAACAAGTCATGTATAAACTAATTAAGTTGCAGGCCAAAGAGTTACGAAAGTCATGTTTATAATAAACAAATAAATATATAAATGTATACCTGAGTCGGAAAGGAAATTTAATTAACATTGTAAGACAAAGATAACCCCGATTTTAGCAAAAATCAAGTGGATAGAGAAACATAAAGATATAAATGTATACCTGAGTCAGAAAGAAAATTTTGTTAACCTTTAAGAGAAAGATAACCCCGATTTTAGCAAATCTCAATTGGCTAGAGAGTCATGTTGATAGCGTGTTGTAAAACATAAGCAATATGAAATAAGAAATATGTAGAGAAGTGTAGAGATCATCTTATTCAAAGCCTTCTTTTTTTGTTTTCGCTTACAATGGTGAATGATAACCTTATTTATAGATTGAGAAATCACTCCAAAAGTCACCATATTCAATGACATACTTAATAGAAATATTTTTATCCAAAATGGTTCATAGAACCTAGGGAACATGAATATAAGGAATTCATGTATCAACTAAATGGACAATTCACACATTCAATGTATTTATAATAAAGTTATTAATTATTGTCATTTATTATGTTAGTTTCTTACCTTTTATGTGCTAATGATAGATATCAAAAATTCATCAAATTTTTCATATGCAAAAGTAAGGAAATTACTATTTTGGAATCATGAATAAAACCTTAAAGTTGAGAGTTCACAAAGTAAATTGAAGAAATAGCACAAATTGATATTGTAAAACAACGTTATAGTAAGCCTTTTAAACTTAAGGAAGTTATTAAAAAAAATGTGGTCCTGTGAAGAATAGAACCATGACCTGTCACACCACCACTAAGCCAACAAGTAACTTTCACCATAAAAAGACAAAAATTGGACCATAACACAGGCAGCTGAAGCTGCACAAATGGTGCCTTCTAATATAAGGGACGAAAAATATTATTGAATCACAATAAAAATATAGTTTATTCAAACTTTATAATGACAACAATACAATACACTATGATTACGAAAATGATGGTAACAACCATCCAAACAAGTTGGAAATGAAATAAAAGAGGATTTAGTACAACTCAACCGTTATATATTTTTTGAATGAACATGAGCGAAAAAAGACATTGACCACACTTTTGCTTAATAAACTAAAAATAGCTAGTTTTGCACATATAGAAGTTCTTCAATTTTTTTGCTCCAAATACTTGATTGAATGTGCAATTTCATTATTTATAATCCTCATATCTTGACAGGTTCAACCAGTAATGAGTTAATCATGTTTTTAAGTTTGCCTTTAGAGTTTGTGTATCCATCTTCATCTTGATATATAGTGTCTATCACACGTGTGAAATTTAAAACTCGTTCGAGCACAAACGTTGGTACTTCAGTTAGATGAATGTATTCTTTGTTTACATCCTTCCATGCATTGACGACTTCTTTATGAAACTTAGTATATGCATCTTGCTTCGCCACTCCATATTCTTTCATGTAGCATTCAATAATTGAAGCTACATGCCCTCTTTGTTGTTCATGCTACATGAAACAAATTTCAAAATCTTCAGTACATTAAATAGTTACAACTAATAAAACGAAAAGGAATTAATACATTGTTGTACTTACTTCATGTCCAACAATATCATCCATTGCTCTGGCAATGAATGAGGAAGCTCTAACTATCAAAGGCTCATTCATTAACCATTCAAATGTCTCTTTGGGTATAAATTCCTCCATACCCACCAAGCAATTTGTTGTTACCATCATATAGCCAGCACTTACGAGTGAATTCTCCCTCAAATATGGTGGTAGTGAATCAATCACACTAATGTCCCATCTAAATTAAAAGTCAGGTTTATTCGTATCAAAATTAATTACAAGCTATTAATTATTTTTACGTCTTGCATATATTGTAAATCATTTAACAATAACAACAATCAAGATATGTATTTTTATCTCTGGATTGCATCAGTGAACTGCACAAGTTCGCCAAGGGTCGCATAAGCATCGAAAGTGTCATCAATGAGGGAGGCCATCTGAATTACTTTTGTCATCATTTTTCTAGCACGACTATACTTAGGCTCAAAATACACTCCTAATATCCAAAAGTAACACTCAACCAATCTATCCCTTGCATATGGATATTTGTTTGCAAAATCCAAATCTTTCCACCACCTACGTACATACATCACAAGAGCAATGGTTTTTTGGCGTTTCATTATTATTAAATCCAAATTACCAATATTCAACGTACATACATCACAAGAGCTTCACCATTTTGTTGTATTTTATTTAATTAAATAAGATATATAGATCAAATTCTATAGTACCTTGTAAGCTCGCTAAGCTCTCTTTGGTGCAGCTTTTGGAGAGCGTTAAAATCCAATTTTGCAAATTTCAAAAGCAAATGGTTGTGTGCGTCGTTGTTTTCGTAAGTGGATATGTATTTCCTTGCTCCAACCCTTAGTAAAGTCTTGCGAATAGGCTGACTCAAGGCTTCGCTAACTTCAGCCTTTACAAGCGAGTTATCGCTCAAGTTGGAGACGATAGACTCGAGATGAGTGGTGGAAAAGGTAAGAGCTTCATCAAGAATCTCTTCATCGTGCACTCTCATATGTGATGCTTCATACAAACTTAATAATCCTTGGACATCATTAGGAAGAGTTTCCTTGAATTTCCCGTCTTGGTTGGTTTCCCATCTTGGTTGGTGAATTGCTTGAAGACATCTGGTTAAACAATAAACATCATTTACGTTCATTGTTAGTAAGAAATTTAATCCTATTAAATGTTGTTGGACACCCAATCAATATGTTAAAAAGACAAGTGGAAAAAAACAATGAAGGATATAATAGAGTAGACTTACCAGAAGAGATGTAATGTCCTTGTTGCCTTACAAGTCGAAACGAAGAGAAACAACATGAAGGTTGTCATCGTTCTCTTTTTGTAACTGGGACGCATCAAAAATGTTTTGAATGGATGTTTCGATGTCATTATGGAAATGATATACTACTCCCAATCGTTGGATTGTGTCTATCAAAACAAGTTTTTGTTCACTATCCTCTGGAGCTTCCACCAACATTTTCCTGATTGTCTCTTTTAACTCATCAAGTTCAACTTGTTCTTGATTGGTAATTTTCTAAAAAACTTCAATGTCAAGTTTTAAACGTGAACAATTTTAATCTTTTGGGCCTAATATTGGGTGATATGATAAATGGGGAGGATTATCCAAGCCTTATAAAGAGTGTCCAGTGTTTAACATCTGATGCGTGAACAATTTTAATTTTTCGGGGCCCAACATTGAGTGAAATGGGGTGCGTGAGCAATTTTATTTTTTCAGGGGTCAACATTGGGTGAAATAGATCCTGATCTGATATACCATGTAAAATTAATTTTTGGGCTTAACTCACACCCAAAAGGTAGCTCAAAGGGAGGAGAATTGCCCAATTCTTACAAAGAATCTATCCTTCTCATTAATGACCAAATAAGATTTTTTTCATTCTTCAACATTTAGGCAACAATTAATTAACATAAATATTAAACAAATGGGGAGTGAATTAGATTAATGACTCACAGGAGTATAAGTAAGGAAGTGATATCCCCAAACGGTTGAGTGAAAATTTGCCAAGGGACGAGACTTATTAGGAGAACCAGCCGCCATTGCTTCACTTTACTCTTCTTTCTTATCGAGATTTGTGGCTTTCAATTGTCCTAATAGCTCACCTATTTATAATATATGCACCTTACACTACTACTTATTCTAGTTATCATTCAATAGAGTTATTTGTCTTTTATCTTTTAAATAACATGTGTTAAACATTATAAAATTAAATACGAATTTAAATTTAGTACACTATCAGTGTACAAAATATTTTATACTATCAGGTAAATTAAAAAGACTGTCATCAGATTTATATAATTAAAATTTAAGAAAAAAACATCAAGATCATTTTACAACATTATTTTCCGTGTTGATTGCATTTCTAACCTCGAATTTACCAAATGAGTTTGGGAAGACACATTTTCTCATCTAGAAATATTTTGATAATTTTACTGGGTGCAAGACAAATAATAACAACAAGGAGATTTAACGTTTACAATCTATTCCTATTTGGATGTTGATGGCGGGGACAACTTCCATGTAAACCACAAAACGAAAAGATAAATGTAAGACAATGTATGAGTTAGATTGTTTTACATTTTAACTTTATTTAATTTTTAAACTTCGGCGAAACATGTTAATGGACCAGGTCTGCATCACATTTTTTTTCGAAAACTTTTTGATCTATTTTTCAATCCAATAGAAAATAAAGGAACCAAAATTAAATGCAAGTCCGCGACGTGACCATGTTGCATACTTTACTGGAATTGCGTTTTCATTTCGAAAAATTATCTTTTGATTTGGTTGCTCTAATAAATAACCAAGACCATTTTACAACATTATTTTTTGTGTTAATTGCATTTCTAACCTCGAATTTGCCAAACGAGTTTGGGAAGACACATTTTCTCATCTAGAAATATTTTGATAATTTTACTGGGTGCAAGACAAATAATAACAATGAGGTTGTTTAACGTTTACAACCTATTCCTATTTGGATTTTGATGGCGGGGACAACTTCCATGTGAACCACAAAACAAAAAGATAAATGTAAGACAATGTATGAGTTAGATTGTTTTATTATGGGTGTTAGAACATCGCCACAATTTTGTATAGTTTGTGGCAATTACTAACCCCCCAAAAACTTGTTAAATTCATTACTTTATATGTGTATGTGTTTATATTTATTTTTATTTGCATTTTAACTTTATTATTATTATTATTATTATTATTGTTATTATAATAATCATAATTATTATTATTA
>DF363612.1:0-32086 GCA_000787875.1 Solanum virginianum
ATTAGAAAAGGGGAAAGAATTAAAAAAAATTGAATTAATTATATAATCTCCTATTGAAGAGCAACACATGGACTATTTAATTCAGTTTCTGCCATTTTGCAGCATTTTGTCTAACCCTTATACGCCTACAAGTGATGTATTCACCTTCTTGGACAAATTAGTGTTTAGGGATTATAAAATATCGAAAATAAAAAATTCAGGGGGTAATAGAACCCCGTGAAATATAAGTGTGTAGTTGAGAATTGATTAATATGTTGGGAGGGGGGGGGGGGTTGCATTTGGTTATTTTCTCTAACTTTAAGATTATATTAAATTATGTTTTGATCTATAAAAGGAGTAGTTTAATATTTTCGACAATATCTAAAAAATTTATTAGATCTGGTGGTATTATTTTCTTATTTATTATGCACCTAGTACACCTTGTGAATTTTAATTACTCTTTTTCTTTATAAATTTGCTATTTATATATTTTATTAACAAAATATTTGATAATTAAAATTTTAATTAATTTTAAAGTCTAAAATATTAGAAAAACAATAATATTTTTTCTTTTTCCTTCATAACCTAGACAATTATTTATATAGAATAGTCCTAAATGAAGAGTGAATCCTAAATATAAAAAAAAATTCTAATTTAAATGTGAATGTAGAAATTAAATAAAAAATAGTAAATTAAAAAAAATAAAAAGATGATTTTAACTAAAGTAAATTATTTTAATGAACAATAAAAAATTAATCATTTTTAAAACATTCATGCTTTTAATATAGTATGGAAGATAGATAAATAGATTATGTTGGAAAGTTAAAAATTTCAGCATCCAAAATTTTAAATCATAATCTGTATTTGGAAACATAACATTGAACTTTTTCAAGAAACTAAAATTTATATATTTAAATATAAAAATTAGATAAAAATACGAATAATCAGCAACTTCATTAAAAACATAAAAGAAAAAAAATGGAGTTTCCAAGTATGCCATTTAATTCAGACCATTGAATTTGTGTCGCAGTTGGAAGAGAAAGTATATATACATGGGAAATAAGTAAAGAACTTGGCCATGCTGAATCTTCCATATCCTTGCATTAGTAATTCTTACTCTATAGTAACCTGTGAATTTAGTTCTCTACTTGTCTACCGCATTTCATCGAACACTTGAAAGGTTATGGCGGTGAAGGAACACAAAAAGCCATCAATGGAGATCAACAACCTCAAATTCACCTACCCTGGTATCGATGGCCATCCACCTCCCGGATCTACCCCTTTGATTGATGATTTCTCCCTTACCCTTTATCCCGGTGACCGTTGTCTTCTTGTCGGAGATTCACCTACCCTTGTATCGATGGCCATCCGCCTCCCGGATCTACCCCTTTGATCGAAGATTTCTCCCTTACCCTTTATCCAGGTGACCGCTGTCTTCTTGTCGGATCTAATGGCGCAGGTTCTCTTCTAGTCTTCTTCAGAACTCTTGAAACTTCAATCTCTGTAACATGGATCTCTCGTTTATTTTTGGTAGTTTCTTCATGTAATAAATATGGTACTTTGCAAGGAAATTTTAGTTACAAAAATAATACGTTATAGCAGCGCTAACATCTTGTTTGCGCTTGATTAGGACCTGTCTCCTTAAAAGACAAACATGCCACATCTTTTAAATGAACTTGTGAATTCAGAAATTGATTACCAAAGTAGATAACTAAGTTGTGCTGTCCTTTCTGTTTCGCAGTGGAGGAGAGAAGTTGATTTTGCTGCATTTGAAGTGCCTATCCAAATGGATGTTTCTGCTGAGAAAATGATTTTTGGGGTTTCAGGAACTGATCCAAAACGACGAGATGAACTAATTAAGGTACAGATAAAAATGAGCAATTGTTCTCCGCGTGGAATTTATAAAAGTTCCATGCAGCTTTTGTTGTACTGGATTTCTTAGTGTTATAATTACTCCCTTCCAGAATAGGGCAACTCAAAACGAATGTATCCTATATTCCTTGCTCCATAGCAAAGCCCATCCATAGATGCAATACATTGACATGTCCTTGCAAATTATAAAAGCACGTGTGTCATTTTTTCTTTTCTTGGACATTTGGACTTCTGTCTATGAAATGCCATTAGTTTTGTGTCTGTAGACACAAAACAATATACTGGAGTGGTGGAGCTTTTTGACTGCATAACTAATTCTTATTTGGATCTCTAGAAGCCTATTTAAAAAAGCTGGTAGAAAGACTTAAATACCCGATCATCCATAATCCATGAAACCGGTGCAGTTGAATTATATAATTTTTTGAAAATTTGAACCAGACGGATAGCATCATGGCACAAAATGTTGGTGTAGCCGATGCCTCTTCCTACAAAGAGAAGTACAAAAGTTATTTCTTTGCCAGACAGCCAAACCTCCATCTGAAATCACATCATTTAGCTTCATTTTTTCCTCTTCCAAACATGTTCTTGCTTGAGCAATATGATAAGCTGAGCCCCACCGTGCCACCCATACATTACTGTTTGGCATTTGAACAATTTACTAAACAATAATGCAATTCTTATGATCCAGTGGTCCTGTCAGGACTCCTATATTAACTAGGTTTTGTATTCCCATAGAAATCAGGAGTTAGCATGAAGCTGCAAGTCTATTTCTAAATATTGACCTAAATATACATGCACAGCTCTCAAGTCTTGAGCTGCATTCACAAATTCTCATTGTACCACAGTCTATAAGAAATACTTACCTTGTTTCTTTGTACATCTCTGCTTGTGCAGTCAACAATCACCATTCACCACAGCCATCTCTCTTTTCTTCTTCAAGGTGTCGTCTGCCTGTGCAAAAACACCAAGCATAGAACTAAACTAAGCACAATTTTTTCATACTGCTTTGCTGTATATATTCAAGCCTTTTCTGCCAGGTGAAATCATCTCGTCTACTCACAATTGGCTTATTCGTTTGATGAGCTTTAGAAATGTGGTCTTGATAGGCCTTCATCAGGCATAAATATTCACACGATTAACCAAATCTCAACGTACACATGTAACACAAAGTCCCAAGGATGAAAAGATGGTAACTGATAAGATTTCAGGTAGATGGGGCTTGCTCAGGAGTAAAAATATCCATCTTTCTAGTTCATATATTCTTTTGGCATGAAGAAAGGCTACCACTGTATATAGATTGATTGAAATAGATGGGGGGTTGTTGAGCCACTCACTCATTTGTTTATAATTTCTGACACTATCTTGGTGTGTGATTCAACAATATTATTTTGACAAAAAAAAGGTCAAATATCAATTATATAACTTGTCTCAGTTCATGTTTAAGGGAGATTTAACTCTGAAATTCTTGTCAAATTGAAAAAAGAAAGGGCCCTCTTGGTATTTGGTGTACTTTGCACTCATCTTATTTCACAGTTCTGAAGAACCTCTATTGGCATGTACTAATTTGTGCAGCCAATCCCTCTTCATGATTCTTTTTCAATATCCTCGAAGCATAACAGCGCTAAACCTATGAACAATTGAAAATTTTGTGCTACCATTTGAGGTAAACTGATAAAGGTATAGACCATATGCTGAAACACTATCTCTCTTTGTTCTCCTTTTTTCTTCTTAACAATTTTCCAGGCTTCATAAGAATTATGTCTCTCATGACAAATCGGAGTGCTCTAACTTTTGTACCATGATAAAAATTGCTAATGGGAATAAATAAATGAACACACACTTGCACGGAAAACTGGGGAAGGGTGTTTAGACCTCAACTTTTTTGGGTGGGTGTTACCTTTTACAGTGATTTATCTTTGATAAAAGCTGATTGTGGTGAAACTCATCTAATAATATTCAAACAACTAAATAAGCATATGTTGATATTCTGAATCTTATGTTCATGAAGGTTCTTGGTATCGATCTGTCCTGGAGAATGCACAAATCATCTGATGGGCAAAGAAGAAGAGTGCAGATATGTATTGGTCTTCTGAAATCATTCAAGGTATATCTATAAATACTTTTGCCAAGTGAAAAACATTACATTTTTACTGTTACAAATTACTTTAAGATGATGTTGACATAAGATGGAACCCTGCTTGTCTAGGTACTACTTCTTGATGAGATAACAACTGATAGAACCCTCCTCCAAGCTAGTTTGGCTAGGAGCGCTCTGTTTCTTATTTCTGCCCTTTGCATCCCCAGTTCTCCATCCTCCCTCCCCCCACCCCCCACCACACTTAGTTACTTTGTAACATGCAGCTGATGAATACTTTGTAAGATATATCTTATCTGTATCATGAGCTCATTCTTTCTCATCGACAAACTACCTATTTTTTCAGTACTATATTTTGGTTGATATAATATAACTGCTTAGAGATGCGTTTATTATAAGTTATGTTGTTTCTAGACTGTTTTCTCTATCTTCATCGAGCTCTATATCAGCTGCACCATCTGATCTAAAATTAACCACTTAGGACAACTAAAAGGATACAACAATACAATATACAGATGATCGGATTGGAAATAAGTAGAACAACGAATAACTACCAAACCTTACTATAGTTATTAGTTTGGAAGCAAAATTTGAGGTAATAACATTTATATTTCAGCTGCGTGTTGATGTACAGTATGAGAAATCCATGTGGCGTTGCATGCCACCCAATGGCACCGCGCGACGACACGTGGATGTCTACAATCACAATTATTATTTGTTAACTCCCAACGCTATCCGTTACAAGTTTTGGTCGGTGAAACATTTGCGTATGACAGTATCTCACTGTCCATGCAACAGTTACATGCAATCTGTGTATATATATATGTTGCCATAATCAAAGTGAGATCAATAGTTATAACTTTGTTACAAAAGAAAAGGATAGAATGGATCTAGAAGTTGGAAGTGGATCAAAAAAGGTTCAAGAGGGCATAGAATTAGGAAAGCCATCATATGGTTATGTGACTTTCTTAGCGGGTAATGGTGATTATGTGAAAGGGGTGGTTGGTTTAGCAAAGGGGTTGATAAAAGCAAACTCTATGTATCCTTTGGTGGTGGCAATTTTGCCTGATGTCCCAGAGGAACACCGGATGCTATTAAGGAGGTATGGTTGCTTAGTGAGGGAGATAGAGCCACTTGCTCCTTCATTGCAATCATCTGACAAATATGCACGGTCTTATTACGTTCTCAACTACTCAAAGCTTCACATTTGGCAGGTAATTTAAAATAATTGCAATCTTAGCTTCATGGTTGTTTTATATATGGATATTATTGATCATTTTGGTATTTAATTATTGCAGTTTGTGGAGTACAGTAAGATGGTATACTTGGACGGAGACATGCAAGTTTTCGAGAACATAGACCATCTATTCGAGCTGCCTGACAAGTATTTCTATGCGGTAGCAGATTGTGTATGCGATATGTATGGGGAGTGTTGTCCAGAGGTTCTGCCGTGGCCTAAAGTGTTGGGGCCAAGGCCATCTATCTACTTCAATGCTGGCATGTTTGTCTTTCAGCCCAATCTCTCCATCTATGTTCGTCTCTTGAATAGACTTAAAGTTACGCCACCTACCCAATTTGCTGAACAGGTACTACTACAATATATATTTGTGATTTTGTGTGTATGTCAACTGATATTTCTACATGAATTCAAGCTGCGTATAATATTTGGATGACTTGAAGAACAGAGTGAACAACTTGTTAGATACATATGTGTAAATATATTTTTACTTAAATAAACACACGATAAAAAGTTTCAACTTTAATAAGTTGATACTTCAAAAAGTTAAGACTATTAAGATAGACTTGATAGATAACTACTGTGGTATATATAAAGCAGTTAAGCAATTATAAGCTCAATTAGTCGGCTACTTAAATTTCACCCTTTTACTTCGTTGTTCAAAGTTTGATTCCCGTAATTCCCTCAACTTTTTTCTTCCCTTAGAGATGCAATTACACTAAGGGGGTGTTTGGTATTTCCCTCATAGCAAATCGAGTTCCGGAACAAGCTCCATTATATTCCCACCGCCCGATCCCTGCTTTTACCTACACTTTTTGAGTAGTATTTTTTTACATGGGTACCAAACAATCCTATTTTAAAATAGTTTAAGAATACTTTTTTCTTCCAATCAAACCTATCCTTAAAGTTAAACACCACTTACTAAAGTACTACTGAACTACTGTGCAGGCCGTGTATATTATATGTTTATATAAGTAAAGTTTTTTTTTGAGGTGTCCACGCAGGTCTCTATATATTTCGCATCGATGAGCTTTAGACATTTTGTCGAATTACTTTGGTCTATTCGTTGACTTGGGATTATAATTTTGGTAGCCCACGTTGAATGTACTGCAACTTTTTTAGAGACCTGGGTTTTGTTTCTGTCACAACTCACGTACATGTACTTCAACAGCTATATATATAGTCCAAATCCTTTCCTTTTTGTAGGACTTTCTGAACATGTACTTTAAAGACAAGTACAAGTCAATTCCTTATGTATACAATTTGTTGCTGGCCATGCTATGGCACCACCCGGAGAAAGTTGAGGTCAACAAGGCGAAAGCGGTCCACTACTGTTTTCCAGGGGCTAAGCCGTGGAAATACACTGGGAAGGAAGAACACATGGACAGAGGGATATCAAAATGCTAGTGAAGAAATGGTGGGACATTTATAATGACACCACACTGGATCACAAGGCGCAGGTTTCAGGAGTTGACGCACGCAGATTGAAGGCAACTGCGTTTTCTGATTCGGATATAAGTAATTGTGTTGCTAACCCAACAGCTGGCTTAGCTGTATGTATGACTGCCAGTGATGGAACACTCTATGATATTAGTTGTGGAGGGTATCCTGAAGATACTGCCACTTGTTAATCTTTTTTGGCAGGTTTGATTTTGGAGGTCCGTATAAGTGAAAGTTTCTATTTCGTGTACTAAACATCACAAACGAAAATTAGATATTTACTCTATACAGTATAGTGTCTCAGCAAATACAGCGGTTTTCAGTCTTCCTTTTTTACGGTTTAAATTTTGTGCTATAGCAGCAGTGCATGACCTGCAACAGTAATAACTCAACCGATAGAGATGCCAGGATATTTAGGTAAGATGAAATTCAAATCTAGTCTTGCTGTGGAAATATGAGTTGACATAATTGCCGGTTGTACTCCACTTCATACCTACCCCAACTGCACTTTTTTTATGATATATATAATACTAACATGTAGAAATAGATGGCCAGCAACTATTATGTGACGAGCAGAGTTTGCAACTCAACAACATTAAAACTAAGCCATGACAAGTTGGTAGTCGTGGACGAAAGATGCTTTTTGGGTAGTTCTCAGAATTTATCTTACATGCCATTATATCCCGAAACAAAGAAAAACGACATTCCAGATCAACCTATGGCATATGAACTTGAGAAGTTCATCTCCCCAATAAGGCAACACGATCTTTCTGAACTGCCTGTGATAAATTTATGTCAAAGAGCTCACACCGAATCGGCATTTCCATTTCATAGAAAGGATTCTTCAAGACGTAATCAGTGTATAATTCGTAGATGTACTTCAAGAGGGACTCCATGTGCAGACTTCCAGGTTCACAGACCACAAAAAATTTTGTTCCTGCAATTAAATCGATCTAATCCTTCAATTGGTTGGAGTATCACCTTAATTGACATTGATATAAGGTGAAAAATCAAGAAAAAGTTGTACGACTGAATATCATCAAGTTAAATCAACTCGAAGCACACAAACTAAAGAATGTCCAAGTAGCTTCCAAAATTTGTTTTCCCGTTTCCAAATATTTCACTTCGTCTCAACATGGTATTATCCAAGATAGAAACTTATTTCGGTCAGCTATGGTCTCAACAGAAAAATCCAAGAAGAATATCATCTACACAAGTTTAGGTATTAGCTATGTTGAAGAACAAACAATCTTCCAGTTATTTGTGTCTAGTGCGATTTTTTGGATTTCTTACATGGTTTACTATAGGGAACATGGATAGGATGAGTCGATGAAAATGTAGTCTCGTTCTTTTTCTTGATCTGTTCAAAAAGGCCGGTGATCTATGCTGTAAAGATTGAAGATCCTCCCCTATAATGCACTATAGAATAAATCAACAACCAACCATAGTAGAATGTTATGGTTATATTAAGCTGTGATGTGATAGGCACGAAGTCGAGCAACCTATAAGTAAGTACTCCTGGTCTATACCTTGGCTAAAGTATCTTCAGGTATGCTAAGCAACATTGTTTTTCTATCCCTATAGAGAATGGGCATCTTATCACGGATAAAACTGCATTTAAGAAAGAATGATCATATATATGATGCCCAGAAAACGCATTAGAAAGCTCTATAGAGGTATGCAGTTACTCCACCGATAGGGAAAGGGGAGAGGGATTGCGAAAACTGAATTACGATGGATCACTGAGATTGACCATCAGTTTCCTATCCTTGAACTTACACACTTCAAGCTATAACAATAGACACTTATATTTCAAGAATAACACCAAGGTATACGCCAAGTGCTAGGGAGACCCCAGTAGCCATCTTTCTTGATAATTGGAAACTGCCTATGAGCAACACAACAAAATAATTTCAAGCCCAGGGAAATTATACAGGTTGGAAAGATATAAGTTTGTTTTACTAAAATTTAAACTTGGAGTAAGGGCACATTGTTCTTGAATCATTTTACGTATATTCACCCAAAAAAGATCTATAAAAAAAAGATATGTACCTGAAAGATGACATCTCTTGCCAAAAAAAAAAAAGAAAAAAGGAAATCAGGTGCTTCTTTGTTTACAACATACATCTAAAACAGTATTATCTATATACACCAAGGAGGCCCCAATAATGCCATTCAACAAAACACCAGCAGGAGAACATTATGATATAATTATTTCCAGCAGTAAGTCTGGCTACCCTAGTTTCCTGGGAACTTCACACAAAATAAACTTGTACACCTCTATACGGAATAAATAAGACATCTTCTTAGTTTCTGAGAAATATTAGAAGTTCTCCATAACTGCTGGTATGAAACTATCTTGTCTTTCTTGACTGAATATACCACGACATTCTTAGCTATATATACGCAAGCTTCGTTAGCCTGTTAGCCCTAAAGCAGAAAACTTTACCAAGGATAAGAAAATTTAAACAGCACCACATGCAAGCCATGACTCATTATAAACCAGATCAAACAGCTTGATTAAGCCTAATTAGTCGACATGTTTTTTATTATAGAACGAATATTATTAGCCTATAACTCAAAAAAGAAGAATACTATTAGCCTATATTTTTCATCGTTCTGTTAGCCTACATTTTCTCTGCCCATTCACTTGTGTTGCTCATTGGACTTGTGTATGTAGAAGGAACTTCTTAAAAAATTCAGCATATCTCTTAACCAGCAGCACCAAGATAGAAACTAGGAGTCAACTTCCTTTAGCTGTTTAGCAAAGCCCCAGAGGGAATAGAAATGATTACCCAAGTTAGATTCTTAATTATCCATGAAAGTACTTAGATTTGAAGAACAATTCAGTACAAACACTGAAATACATAGGAATACGCAATCATACTGATAAAATTTAATTGTTCATAAACTGAAATTAGGGTCACTGGAACAAATAGAAAAACACAAATTCCTTCTGACTAAGTTACACCAAACATTCAAGGATCACCATATGCCTTTTGAAGTTCTTTTTGTCCAAAACTTACATGATATTTCCCGTATATATCTGGGAGTTGTTTTGTGCATCAAGAGCCTGTGTAACTATATTTGCTTTAATAAGTCCTTTTGATGTTTTTGCCCAGTTTAGTTTCATCTATCATTTAATCTTAAATGCCTTGAAGTTGCCACACTGATGCATAAAATCTCAAGAAGCTATTATGAGATGCTGATTGATTGCACTAAGACTGTTGGCACACATCACATTAGTGCCGAGACGATCTAAGCCCTCCATACTCACTGTTGGCACACATCACATTAGTGCCGAGACGATCTAAGCCCTCCATAGTCTGACAGAGAGGTTATTGCTTTTCATCCCCTAGTCACTTAAATCACACTTCTACCTTTTCTGAATAGAGAAATGGAAATTTCTTTTCTGTGATTTAATTGGAGGGAAAATAAACTAATAAAAGTAAATGAAATGGAGACGAGATGCATGAGCCACTTAAAGACACTGCACCATATTTCCTGCCATAGAAATCACATATCAAGAACTTTAGCAGGAAATCATTACTCATATTGAGCCTAAAGTAACATTTAGGTTACATTTTCCCCCTTCCCCCCTTTCCAGTTCACGAATTAAATTCTTGTAACTTTTGGGCCAAAGATTAATATTGAAGTTTGTAACCTTGTTGCTACTGAGAAAGCTTTAGTTCCTTCCAAGCTTATAGGTGAACATTTATGAGTACACATTTCCTTCACAAAAAGATATTACATCACACAAGGTATATGATGAAAAGACGTCAAAAACTAAAGCTGATAAAAAATTTCAAAAAGAAAAAGATGCTTTTCAAAAATAAATCAGATAAAGACAGAATGGTGGAGATGTAAGAATTACCGGTAAGAGATTGGAAGCAATGGAGATCAAATGTATCAGCTTGAAGGAGTTCGATGCCAGCACAACCATTAACTGGGGACAACTGTTGAGAGATAGCGTGCATAGAATGCCAGAGACTAGCCAATCTCAAACTATCATTTGTGTCCATTTTTCCAGCAGAACCATAATCCTGAGGAATTTTACACACCCATTAAAGCCACAAATAAGAACAAAATAAAACAACCTAAGCTGAAAAGTGTTGGAATTTAAATTCACCTTACAGAAGATAAGCCCTCCTGATTTATTGATGATGTAAAGGCTGTAAATAGCTGCCATTTATATTGAATCCTTCTCCTTCTTGATCTGAAATGATTCAATTTTCAATCTTAGTAATTGAAGGTCTCAGTTGATTTTCCCAAGAACATACAAAGTATTGCACTGGATCCCAATTTCTCAAAAGAAGTAACAATAAAAAACCCCAGTGAAAACCCACAAGTGGGGCGTTCCCCAATAGAAGGAAAAATATGGTTCTTGATCTCTAGCAAGAGAAGATTACAGTCAATTTTTCCTGGAAATAATCAGAACAACATTGCCTAAAAACAAAAGAAAGGAAAAGCCAACAACGACAACGACAACAACAACTACTATGCCTTAAACCCAAGTTAGTTGGGTTTGGTTATAAGAATCCACAAAAGGCAAGAGTGAACTTATACACAACAAAAAGCAGGAAAGAATTGCTCCTGATCTCTGATTTTAGAGAGTTGATTGTTCAGTGAGATTGAATACTAAAATGATTTGAACCCTAGTTAGGCTGAGAGAGATGAGACGAGCAAAAAATGAGGAGCATTTACCTGAATAGATGCAAAATCGGCTAGTCCAAAATGGAGAAGTCGTCCGAAAGGAACCTCCACTTCTTCTCCGCAAAAATGCAACTCATGTGGAGTCTCGTGTCTGGTACCATCGGATCCGGATCCGGATCCGAATGAAGGAAAAAAGGAGGATCCGAATTCGAATGAAGGAAAACGGGGAAAAAAATTTGCGGTGAGCGTGGAACGAACACGCGACCTTCAGATCTTCAGTCTGACGCTCTCCCAACTGAGCTATCCCCGCTTGTTGTGAATCCTTAACATAAAATATATATAGTGAAATGCAATTGATGTAAAGAACGCGTTCGAGGGAATTCATATTTTTTTTTAAAAATTAAATAGGAATGTTTCTCTTATTTTGGAGAACTGGGGGAGGGAATAAAGAATATCAAAGATCCTGCGTAGTAAGTTCTTATTTATTTTATTTAATAAAAGATTTCATTTTTATACGTAATAACTCTAAAATAGTTTACTCTTTTTTTGTTCAACTGTAATAAGTAATTATAAGACATTATTTCTATATTTAAAGGAAGAAAATTAGTTTTACTCAATTTCGCTATTATCTTTGTTCACATAGATAAAATTAAAAAAATTAAAACTATTTTAATATAAATATAAATCAAGGTGAATTTAAAATTTAAAAGCTATTATATAAATTTTATAATTATCTTTATGTTATACAAAACTTAAATTTATAATCAAATTTGATTCATTATTAAAAGATTCATCTGAACTCATAATCAATACTATAATTTACTTATTCCTTAGAAAAGATAAATAACAATTTATTCATTTTAGTACAATCCTCTAACTCTTTTTATTTCATTTATATTGCCAAGTAAAAAAATTGGGGTTCAAAATTTTAAACCATAATCTGAAATTGAAAACATAAGGTTTAACTCTTTTAAAAAATAAAATTTATTTAGTTAAAGATAAGAAATTAGATAAAAATGCCAATAATCAGCAACTTTATTAAAATAACATTAAAAAAAGGGTACCATTGAATCTGTGTCGCCCGTCGGCTAGTTGCAGGTGTGGTAGTTGGAAGAGAAAGTATATATACGTGGGAAATAAGTGAAGAACGTGGCCATGGCTGAATCTTCCACATCCTTGCTTAAGTAATTCTTACTCTATATTAACCTGTGAATTTAGTATTCTACTTCTCTACCGCATTTCATCAAACACTTGAAAGGTTATGGCGGTGAAGGAACACAAAAAGCCATCAGTGGAGATCAACAACCTCAAATTCACCTACCCTGGTATCGATGGCCATCCACCTCCCGGATCTACCCCTTTGATTGATGATTTCTCCCTTACCCTTTATCCCGGTGACCGTTGTCTTCTTGTCGGATCTAATGGAGCAGGTTCTGTTCTATTCCTCTTCTGCACATTGAAATTTAAATTATCTCTTTAGTAATCAAGAATGCAAAGGGGTTGCTTTATACTTGTTTCTCTTTGCTGCTATCTCCAATTCCGAAATTTTAGGGTGCCTTTGGGCTTTGATATTGATGGAAGTATTTTTTTTTAGTATTAAAGGTTGACAACAATCTTTAGATGTCTATTGTAGTGAGCATATGGAGTAAGAATTGTCATATTTGTACAGGAAAATGACTTCCATAAGAGAGAGAATGTCATCTTGCTTATTGTGCTAGAAAATGTGGAAAACAGAGTGTAAACATTTTTTGCCTACCACCCTTACTGAAATGTTTGATTGAAATCTAAGAGACGTGTCCTTTTGACAGGGAAGACTACAATTCTGAAGATATTGGGAGGAAAGCATATGGTAGAACCGGACATGGTCAGAGTGCTTGGAAGGTCCGCATTTCATGACACTGCTTTAACGGCTTCTGGAGACCTCAGTTATCTTGGTGGAGAGGTGTCTCTTCTCTTGCTTTGCTCCTTGGTTAACTGCTTATGGTTTATTATATATTTGAGGACTGTTAGCTTCTTTAGTTTGTTAAATGCATGTATTGGAACTTGGCTGTCTTGGCAGTTGTCGTCTTTTGTACAATCCAATAAATTCCAGCAGAACTAAGTGCTCTTCTGTTATGTTTACCAAGATACACACTTGCTAAGTTGGAGTTCTATTTGTAATCAGCTTCAAAATTCAATCTCTGTAACATGGTTTCTCTCATTTAGTTGTTGGTAGTTGCAACATGTAATATGGTACTTTACAAGAAGATTTTAATTACTCCATAAAAGTAATATGCTACAGCAGTGCTAACATCCTGTGTACGCTTGATTAAACCTGTCTCTGTAAAAGACAAATTTGCCACATCTCTTAAATAAACTTGCGAATTCAGAAATCGATTACCAAAGTAGAAAATTAAGTTGTGCTGTGTTTTTTGTTTCACAGTGGAGGAGAGAAATTGCGTTTGCTGGATTTGAGGTGCCTATCCAAATGGATGTTTCTGCTGAGAAAATGATTTTTGGGGTTTCAGGAACTGATCCACAAAGACGAGATGAACTAATTAAGGTACTGATAAAAATGAGTAATTGTTATCTGCGTGGAATTTATGAAAGTCCCATGGGACCTTTGTTGTGCTATATTTTTTACTGTTATAACTACTCCCTTTTAGAATAGGGCCACTCAGAAAGAATTTATCGTATATTCCTTGCACCATAGCAAAGCCCATCCATAACTGCAATACATTGACATGTCCATGTAAATTATAAAAGCACGCGTGTCATTTTCTCTTTTCTTGGTCATTTGGACTTTTGTCTATGAAATGCCATAAGTTTTGTTTTTGTAGACATAAAACAATTTACTGGAGTGGGGGAGCTTTTTGACTGCATAACTAACTCGTATTTGGATCTCTAGAAGCCTATTTTAAAAAGCTGGTAGAAATACTTAAATAACCCAATCCGTCCATAATCCATGAAAACAGTGCAGTTAAATTCTACAACTTTTTGAAAATTTGAACCAGACAGATGGCATCATGGCACAAAATTTTGGTGTAGTGTATGCCTCTTTCTACAAAAGAGGAGTTTGATAGTTATTCTTCTGCCAGATAGAGCCAACCCTCCACCTGAAATCACATTTCATTTAGCTTCGTTGTTTCCTCTTCCAAATATGTTCTCGTTTGAGCAATATGACAAGCTGAGCCCCACCACGCCATCTATATATTACTGTTTGGCATTTGAACAACTTACTAACCAATAATGCAATTCTTATGATCCAGTGGTCCTGTCAGGACTCCTATACTAACTAGGCTTTGTGCTCCCACAGAAATCAGGAGTTAGCATGAAGCTGTAAGTCTTTTTCTAAATATTGACCCAAATATACATGCATAGCGCTCAAGTCTTGAGCTACATTTCAAAAACTCTCATTGTACCAGAGTTTATAAGAAACAGTTACCTTGTTTCTTTCTACATCTCTGCTTGTGCAGTCAACAATCACTGCAGCCATCTCTCTTTTCTTCTTCAAAGTGTCTGCCTGTGTGAAAACACCAAGCATAGAACTAAACTGAGCACAATTTTTTCATACTGCTTTGCTGTATATATTCAAGCCTTCTCTGCAATGATGAAATCAGCTCTTCTACTCACAATTGGCTTATTCATTGGATGAACTTTTGAAAGTGTAGTCTTGATAGGCCTTCATCAGTCTTAAATATTCACACTTTAACCAAATCTCAACGTACACATGTTACACAAAGTCCAAGGCATAGTAAGATGGTTACTGATAAGATTTCAGGTAGATGGGAAGAAGCTACTACTGTGTGTAGATGATTGAAATAGATGGGGGATTGTTGAGCCACTCACTCATTTGTTAATAATTTCTGATGCTATCTTGGTACATGATTCAACAAAATTATTTTGAGAGAAAAATTTCAGATACCAATTATATAACTTGTCTCAGTTCATGTTTAAGGGAGATTCAACTCTGAAACTCTTATCAAATTGAAAAAAGAAAGGGACCTCTTGGTATTTGGTGTACTTTGCTCTCATCTTATTTCACAGTTCTGAAGAACCTCTACTGGCGTATATTAATTTGTGCTGCTAATCCCTCTTTACGATTCTTTTCCAATATCCTCAATGCATAACAGCACTAAACCTATGAACAATTGCAATTTCTCTACAATCATATGAGGTAAACTGATAAAGTCTGTATACATTCTACCATATCCAGAAACCACTTGTCGGATTCCACTGGGTATGTTCTCGTTCTCGTCGTAATAATTTTCCAGGATCTAGACAGACTGTCTCTCATGACAAGCAGGAGTACTCTTAACTTTTGTACCATGATAAAAATTGCTAATGGGAATAAATAAAGGAACAAACACAGGCACAAAAAACTGGGCAAGGAAAGTTTAAACCTCTTAACTTTTTGGGGTGGGTACTTACATTTTACAGTGATTTATCTTAGATAAAAGCTGATTGCAGTGAACTCATCTAATAATATGCAAACAACTAAATAAGCATATGTTGATATCCTTAATCTTATGTTCATGAAGGTTCTTGGTATCGATCTGTCCTGGAGAATGCACAAATCATCTGATGGGCAAAGAAGAAGAGTGCAGATATGTATGGGTCTTCTGAAACCATTCAAGGTACATCTATAAATACCATTGCCAAGTAAAAAACATTACATTTTTACTGTTACAAATTACTTGAAGACGATGTTGACATAAGATAGAACCGGCTTGTGTAGGTACTACTTCTTGATGAGATAACAGTTGATCTAGATGTTCTTGCAAGGGCTGATCTTTTGAAATTTCTGATCAAAGAATGTGAAGAGCGAGGCGCTACAATAATTTATGCAACACACATTTTTGATGGTCTTGAAAATTGGCCTTCTCATATAGTAAGAGCTGATTCTTACTTACCTCTTGCTTTATCTTTGGATCTTGAGATAAACACCAATTACAAGGTCTGAGACGCCCCAATTGAAGTTTTTTGAGAAACTGAGAATCAAGACTAGCATAACCCAATATCATCAGACTTACATTCCTTTTGAAGTTTGAATTTGTTTCTTTGAAGGTTGCCTCAAAAAGTTAGGGATTAACTTAAAAAATTAACGAGGTGATGGTTAAAATAATCGTATTATTTGCAGATATATGTGGCTCATGGGAAGCTGCAATTAGCAATGTCAATGGACAAGTTGAGGCAGATCAGCAATCTTTCACTAATGGTAAGTTCTGGTGTATTTAGAAAATATAAGATCCACAATAGAACCTCATTCAGGTTTTCTTTGAAAGCTAAAACATATTACCTCATACTCTTAGCTAGAGGTCACTTCGGTAGATGATATCCTTTCATCTAATACCTGGACATTATGCCTGAAGCATATGATATATATTGTGACAATTTTTCTCATATGGACTTTGCATGGTCATTCCCCTGGATATACAGAGGACGGTAGAGAGTTGGCTGAGGAAAGAAAGAAACGAGGAGAGGAAACGAAGGAAAGAGAGAAAGGCAAAGGGCCTTCCAGAGTATGAAAAACAAATTGAGGGCACTCGAGTGGTAGGGGGAGATCCAGCTCGTGCTGCTGGTCGTCCATTAAACAATGGTTGGGCTGGCGGAACACTACATTCTACTATTGCTGGTGAAGAAAATTTTTTCTTAAGCTCAAACCGTGTTCTAAGATAGAGAACTGATGCACACTTCTTTGGAATTGGTGTGAACGTATTTTACCATTTCATTCTTTCTGGTCAGATGACCATGAAACTAGAACAAATAAAGTTTTAAATTTTTAGAATATAATTATATCTGATATTTGGTTAGTATACATATCTCCCCTTCTCTATATATATTGTCGTGGGAAAAAGTTGGTGAGATCTTATAAATTCATTAGGTTAAATTGTTGTAAACTGGAAATACAGATGGTTTTTCTTCTTTTATGCATCTCCTTTCTCAGCACATTGCGAGCCCGAATGTATGTGATTGAATTCTTAGAACACCTGTACGATACTGTTGTGTTGTTTTTTCCCGACTTATATTTGTTACTTCTATTGTATTTTTATATTATTGTTTGCTTTTCATTTTACTCGATTTTTTTGTTTCATATCTAGTTTCTTCTGCTTTTGGGGCTTGATATTTTTTCTAACGAGGGTCTTCCCGAAACATCTCTATCTCTATGAGGTAATGGTAAGGTGCATATATTTTACCCTCCCCAAATCTCACTTGTAGGATTCCATTGTGTATGTTGTTGCACGATTAAATTTAGAAAAATGAAGCTAACGTGAGATTAGATTGTAGCATCTAAATGCAGGCAATTCAAATACTCAGAACTAATGTTTTAGGCTTTCCATGATAGATGATGATTTGAACTTAATTAAAATGAAATGGCTGAAATGGAAGAGTTGGAACAAGCCAGTATGAAATATGAGGGTAAAAACTAGGTTTGGAAGTCCATATATGCAAGAAGAGTGTCGTAAAATACCAGGTTTCTGAAGATTGTACTACTGTGTGAGCATAGGTTTGAGACATTTTTCAATGGCATAGCCTACACAAATCGAATTGGAGTGTGAAGGAACTGGTTGTTGCTGTAAACAGTAAAAACAGGTGCACCTGCTAAGACTATCAGATCATTTGGAGTGAAGTATAAGTTATAATAATCTCAAAATAAAATATAAAATTAGTTTATCTCATGTTTGATTGGAAGTATAAAATTATCCTTCGACTATTTATCCCACCATTTTTGACTTGGTGATAGAATAACTTATCCTGAAATTAATTATTCTTGAATAACACGTTGCAAACCAAACGAGAATTATATCATCACAAGTCTGCTCTGAGGCTTAGCATTATTAAACTACATTTTGCTATAGAGATGTCATAGACCTAGCAAGGCCTAAACTTCTCAACCAAACAAAATAGTTCCAACTGAATATTGTTTAGCTGTCAACAGATAGCACAACAAAAATAGTAAAGACCTGCTCATCAGCTGAACAGAAAAGCAGCACTAACTAAAACCAACAGGCACCTAGAGAGAAACTCGAGCTTTAATTGAAACAAAATGTCGAAACAAGAGTCATTGAGAATATGTAAACCCAGATTGCAAAATATTACATCAATTCAACTAAAGTTACTGTAAAGTACCATACTTTTAAAACAAGGGAAATGTACTGAAAAATAATAGCGATAAGTGGATCTATCTCGGGAAAGAAAGATCAGCACGTGCATAAGTGCTCTAGATATTGTTGAAGTCTATATTGACAAAAACATAGCTGCAAAAATCATGGATCTCATGTTCAACCCTGCAAAAACAAGGTCATTGGAGTATTAGAGCAAATTAAAATGACAAATAGAAGTTCTAATCTGACAATGCACTGTTATACCTTGTTTGCAATGTTGTTTGAGAGCCAGTCAAGCCCTTCATACAACCCTTCTCCAGAGGTAGCACATGTGCTCTGAATGTACCTGTAATAGAAAGTCAGAGATTCAGCAATGGGAGCACATGCTTAAGCCATAATAATCTCTGGCACCATACTCAATACGAACATATACCTGACTATGTTATAAATAAGGAAATGCTATTTAGAACATACCAGTGACGTTGACGGAGGGAGTGCAAACCAAGCTTGTCAGTAATCTCTGCAGCATTCATAGCATTTGGAAGATCTTGCTTGTTAGCAAACACAAGCAGCACAGCATCTCTCAGTTCATCCTATGCATACATTGGCAAGATCCATTCAAAATTGGGTATAGTGAAAGAAACCAACTCCAAAATGTTATTTAGAAAAGAAAGTTGGTAAATACAGAACATTTCAGACTTTCAAGTGCTCCACAGGCCTTATTTCTGGATATATCTGGTGTATGCAACAGACATGGGCCACCCAAGACTCAATATATTGACCGAAAGAAAGAAGGTGTTTTTGCATACCTCATTCAACATCCGATGCAGCTCATCTCTAGCCTCAACAACACGATCACGATCATTACTATCGACCACAAAGATAAGTCCTTGGGTGTTTTGGAAGTAATGCCTCCACAATGGTCTGATCTGGAAGTGTAAGAAATTTGACAAGGAACAACAGACAACATGGAATAAGTCAATACCCCAAAAAAGTCATGCCATAGTATCTAAAGGTGAAATGCTAGAACTAAATGACACACAAGAAAAGATCATTTCTTGGTTTTATATTTCTGTTATTCTGGAGAGTAGGAATATCTACTGGAAAATCAGAAAACTAAACCTGGTGAATCTGAAACACTAGTATGAGAAAGAAAATAAAATTCCAAACCAGAAATGCTCTTCCTTTGACTTGCAACTTTAAGCAAGGACAGAATAAAGACAGCCAACTCAATGTAGAACAACTAATGTCAAATATTGCAGAGAGCATAGCACTTTGGTTTATGGCAGTAAGTACCTTGTCCTGACCCCCAACGTCCCAGACAGTGAAGCTAATGTTCTTGTATTCAACAGTCTCCACATTGAATCCTGATAAGGAATGAGTTATTGCAGATGCCATTAAGAGCAATATCTTGGATCAGCACAAACAAGACAAAAATGTGTCTGCAGCCGAACAACCATGCTGCTACAAACAGAGGACATAATTGTGGTACATAGCTGTTTGCAGCAGTATTTAAATCCAGAATATTAAACATATATAGAAACAGAACATAAGGCAAATTTATGTAACAATTTACAAAAAGCAAGACAGTCATTCGTGTAAAAGAGTGAGCATCTCTATCCTTCTCTTCCCCTCTGTAGGAGATGTGTACACATGTACTGATGCGCCACCTAACCATTTCCCAAAACATATCACCAGATAATTTTCAAATTCCTCAACATCTATAGAATTCCAGCAGAGAGAATCGCGTATTCACGTTATAGAGATTTTTGGCTACAGATCAGCAACAGTTTTTTGGCAAAAGCATCCTTAAGCTATACAACAACCTAAAAACATCCTTATACTATCTCTTTGAACAAAAGACATCCTTAAGGTTTCCCAAGGTGAGCTGATTTCATCATTTCATTACTTCTTCTGTCAAACACTGGTAAAAAATAGCGGAACGTGCAGCTGACATCCCAAAATATTCCCTGCCCAGTCCCGCTGAATAGCTTTCTGTGCACTGATTGATCAACAAATGTCTTGAAAGGTTCCTTATATCTTGCTACATGCTGAATATGGAAGGTTGGCATGCTCTGAATTATCAACAAATGTTCAGGACTTAGATGTATAGTTAGCTCAAGAACGTGAAAAACAAAGGATATGGGACCCCCTTTAACCTTATGAACAAGCATTTGCTATGTCACAGTCTGAAGCTGATCTCTCTTGTATGGTTTTACAACTGGTCATAGAAGGTTAGTCCCTTAAGCTAAACAGTACTGGTTCTAGTCAAACAGTGCTGCTTCTAGTGAGATTATGTCTGTCTGCAGGAGTACTCACAAGTATATTGCTGAAGAATCAGTAAGATTTGCTTTTCTCTGGGGAACAGTTGCTAGCTTCTTATTGAAGTAGTAAATTTTGCTGACCAGAAGATAGTTTTGATAATTGACCTGCCTAATTTGGAATTTTATTGGTGGTTAAACCAGTGTGTTCAACAAGCTCTACTCCTATGTAGTGTTCCATTGGAGGCTATCCCAAAGTTACTCAGTAGTATGATGATCAGGCAATGGAAGTTTTGGGAATGGCATGTTAAAATCTTATAAAAGTGTAATGGAATGATGTAATGTATGTATCTTGCACAGACACTTTAAGGTTGCAGTTCAAATTGTGGATATTTACTTTAAGGATGCCTTGGGAAAAAACTCAAAAAGCAGCAGAAATTACTCATAACAAAACACAATGAAAACGTTAAGAAAACAACCATCTATCAGTTCCACAAGCAAAAAAACATCTGTAGGTAAATTACCAATGGTAGGAATAGTGGTAACAATCTCTCCCAGCTTGAGCTTGTACAATATGGTGGTTTTACCAGCTGCATCAAGACCAACCATCAGAATACGCATCTCCTTCTTGGCAAACAGCCGACTGAAAAGCTTCCCGAATGATAAACCCATCTTTTTTCAATGCCTGTTAGACCAAAAATAAGATTCAAATTGCACAAATGGAAAATCAACAAAATAATCATCTCAAGCCAACAGAAATACAAATTATGGTGTGGTACTCCTCTTAAACATACTTTTACCCTTCATTTTTGATGTATCAAAAAAAAAAAACAATTGTTGGATCTTTTTCAAAAGATTTCATCATAAATTTCAATGGTCCGGAGAGATCCAATAGCAATAAGTTTAACAATCAAAAGAATCAAAGACCCCCCTGTATTTAAATCTGATCCTTGGGCATCCGGATCCATTTATGAAAAAGAACAACAACCCAGATCAAGAAAGATCCAATCAATAGAAATACAAAGATGAAAACTTTATCAAAATCCCAGATCCAAAAAGCCTAAATCCAGATCTCCAATTCCATAAACTTGTCAATCAACAAAGAGATACATACATAAAAGGAATTCAAAGGAAATGGAGGAGAGAGATCTTACAGTGATGAAGAAGGAATGAAAGAGAAGGAGAGAGATGGAGGGGGCAGTAGATCTAGAAAAGACTGCCCTTTGTAATTGACAAGGAAATGGGGAAGCTTTGGAAGTTCTCTTCTTGTTTTGATGTCGGAAATATCCAGCCTACGTATTTTAATGTCAGCCCTATTCTATTTTCACTATTTTGAATTTTCAAATATTATGTTGCGTCAAATGTGCCAGAAGGGATTGGATTCTTTTATTTTCTTTCAAATTTTTAAATATTGACTTATTTTATAGTTATACCATAAATAAGTATTTTATGTTTGAATGTATTTTCTATTAAATACATAAACTATAATTTGTATTGTATAATTTTTCAAAAATCATTAAATTTGACTAATTTATTTTAAAAAAATAAAATCTACTCTTTTACACTTTGTTTGGATCGGTGTTGTATTCTATTGTATTATATTATGCTTTATTGTTTAAATAAATATAATATTTAGATCAATTGTATTATTCTCCATCATTGCATAATATCATATATTCATAATTTGAATAATAAACTTGCAAAAAATTGTAGAGTATATAGTACCATGAAAAGATAAGGTAAATAATAAAATAGAATTATTAAATACTAAATAAAGTAAAAAATGAAATACTAAGTAACGACATAATCACACCAAATCGGTCGATACATAAAATGAGCCTTTTCATCGTTACCTAACGATACGATATAATAAAATTTAAGTAATAATCAAAATAAATATTATATTTAAACTAACAATACAATACAACATATAACAACTATCCAAAACGGGGTTAGAGTACTATCACATAATGAATAGTCACATGATGTTGTAAATTATATCTTATGTACAAGCAGAGGCGAAGACACCTTATATCCAGGGGATTTATCGAAATCTCATTTGGCGAAAAATTATATTATTTATACATTATTAAAATTATGTATATATATTAGATATCGAACCCCTTCAATTATTTCGTATATTTGTTTTTCAGATTTTAAATCATCTTAATTAAAATTCTGGCTCCACCACCGTATGCAAGCCACCGGTACAATTCGTCATTGCATAACTAGTATTATAAAGACTCATTTTTCTTACTATTATTTCACGTAATAATATTAACATTCGATAATTGAATGTTTTATTTAATTTTTTTTAAAAAAAGTACCTGAGGAGCATGAGTTGCCGTTGAGGGATTTTAGCATATAGAAGTCAATAGCTACTTAGTTGGTGGTTGATATAAAGATGGAATTGTTTAACTTAAATTTCAAAATTTGAAAAAAGGTTATCCTATATACATCAAAGTTATAGCATTAGTATTTATCATTTATCGTCAAGTGGTAAATTAAAGTAAGAGTACCTATTATAAAAATGTATTATGTAATATTGTAAGCCCTTCAAAGTTTCCAGATGATCTGCAAACTTATTAAAAAAAAGAAGATAAAATAGAATTGATTAAAACTTAATACTATGGATATAATAATACTATTTATATAATAATATAATTGACATTATATTATTATATAAAATTAAAAGTGAAACATGCACAAAACGTGACTTAATACTATGGATATAATAATATGTGGACACATAATATTCTAATTTGGTAAATAAATTCTCAATTCGAGTACATATTATAATCAAATGAATCCAATTAGAAATTGAGAAAATATATCAAAGATATAAGGAAACAATCAAGATGTAAGCCGTATAAGAATTGTTCCTGTGAAAAAACTTTTAAATCGTTGAATTTAATTTCTTTTCTAAAAAAAACGGGGACGCAGGAGATTTACAAAATGGAAATTAGAAAATTGAACCCTCGTAAATGAAATAAAAGTTTAGATAGTCAACCAACTAATTTACTAAGATATCCGTCTATTTGTTCCAGTTTCTTTGATAATTTTTTCAATATATCAAGTTATTATAACAATGAAAAGAAGTCATTATATTTGTGAAAATTAATGGCATTGATGTAATGATACAGAAAAGCTTCTAGGCTTGCTCAGCTAAATACTATTTTTCTACAACTAATTAATTTTTCATGTGCTCTCCATTTCTTTCACATTATTTAGAGTGACATTAAGAATAATGCTGCCTTGCTGCAACTGCATTTCCATGCCGTTTTTCTGTTTGTCTTTATCATCACCAATTTCTTCATCAAATTTGATTGGCTTCAACTCGTTATTTTTACCCCAAAGTACTCCATAAAGTCCCAAAACTATCAGAACTGACCCAACAACCCTGAAAATCAATTTCAAAAAATACACGTTACTTCAAATAAAGACGTGCGACGATTAATTAATAATATAGTTTTAATTAATTAACTTACGTTCCGATGTAGATTTTCTCTTGAAGCAAACCCCAGCTGAGAATAGCCACTATTACTAGCAATAATGGACTGAATACAGAGACATACAGAGGACCTTTTCTTTCTATGCACCATGACATTAAGCAATAAGCTAATGCAGTGCACACCACTCCCTGGAATTTCAATTTAATGTACAAGAGTGAGTTCAATCTTTGATTAACAGGGTTAAAAAAAATTAATTAATTCTTACGACAACAATAACATACCCAGTGAAATACCTCGAGTGGGGTCTGGGGAGGTTAAAATGCACGTAAACCTTACCACTACCTCGTAAAGATAGAGAGGTTGTTTCCGAAAAACCAAAAAAAAATTATTTTTTACACAATCAATATATTTTAGGGATAATTACACCCACAAACCACTACAACAACACCAACAACATACCCACAAGTGCACCCACAAGCCACTGAGAAAAATTATTTACACAAAACATAGCCCACTTTTTTTTAATTACGAAAAGTAGTCATTCAGCTGACCTTTGGCTACTTGTTACAATTTTGGGCTTTCAACCCTCGTTGTATTGCATGTATAGTCAGTATATATTGTGTATCATAATGTATATTTAGTGTATAGCCTATGTATAAGTAATATACATTGTATAATAGTGCTCTATGACTTTGACAAACTATATTTTAAAGTCATATATAGTTTCACTAATTTTGAGCTATTTTTTTTTATGTAAATAAAACATGAGCTACTTTTTTTTTTTGTAAACTTCTTACTTTTTTTTTTTTTTTGTATATATGTGTAAATTTTTCCTATCTTTTAACCTATTATAGTTTTGTGATTTGTGTTATTCTGATTATCTGCTACTACGTGCATGTTAAAGTACACTATAAGCTCATAAAAGTTTTAAATTTAGAGCGGCAGTGTATATAAGTTAAATTCGTACCGCGTAAATAGCAGAGACAGCTCTGATGCTATGGCGCAAAGACCAATCAGATGTAATATGATCAAAGCAAAGGCCAACGATCAAACACTGAAAACTGGCCATTAGACACATCAATGCTGAGCTAGAATAAGGAGCTGAATACACCAAGCTTAGTTTTGCCTGACCAAAATAGTAGCATATCAATTAGAAAATTATACTAGTAATAAATAAACTAGAAGATAAAAAAAATTGTTACCTGAAGGATGGACCAAATTCCCCAAGAAAGAGCACTAACAATGAGGAGAAAAGGGCCTAATATGAAATTTGCATGATTGTTGGTGTTTTTGTTTTGTGTCATGTCTTGTGCATATTTCCAATGGATGTTAGGTTGATCAATTGGAACAATAGGTCCATGGTAAAACGACAACAACATAGCACCTCCTACACATAATATTGTTCCTAACATCTTTGCTTGCCCTGCTTTACTCCCAACTCCCACTCTTTCTAGCCTGCCAAAATTATAAACAACGAGTAAAAAAAGGTCAGTTCGGTTCACTAAAACTAGGCTATAACAAGTTAGAAATATTAGTCCTTCTGTCCTAATTTTTGTGGCATGAATTAGGATTTCAAGTCAACCAAGTTATTTTTTTACCGAATTTCCACATAGTACATTTTTTTTACATAGTTTTCAAATATATTAATTTTAAGTTCTATGTTCGAATCCAAGGTAAAAAATTTTAAAGTTTGAGTATAAAGGACAGGGAAGGTACTAAAGTGAAATCCAAATTGTTGTAGTAACTAATTAATGAGATCATGATGATTAGAAAGAACGATTACCCAAAAGGGATAGCTAGGAGGAAAGTGACAGCTGGGGTTAGATTTGACAAAGCACATGAAATAGTTGGAGTGCTATTCTTGAGGCCAACAAAGTATGTTATTTGGTTCATGCTAACCCTGCAAAATCATATCAATTGAGCCTTTCATCAGTTTTTTTTTTCAGAGGCATAACTCATTAACTTGTGCATCTACAACAACGTCAACAACTTACCCAGGTGAAATCCCATAAGTGAAGTTTGGGGAGAGTAAAATATACGCATATCTTATTACTACCTTATAGAGATACAGAGACTATTTTCGGAATACCTCAACGCAAATATTAACTTGTGCACCTAATTAGAAAAAAATTGAAGTCGAAGAAATGACTCACCCAAAAATAGAGCACAAGAAAATCTGGAAAAGGATGGATGGAGTTAACTTTGGCCTTGTTTTTCTGCACAAAACATATACATTAAAAAAGAACACAGATATCAGTTATATTTGTTTCCTCCACTTTTTTTCTCCTTCACAATGAAAAAGATACATGCCTTTTCAAAAAATAAATTAAATAAATGATAAGATCATACTCTAAAGAAATCAAGAAAATGCAAGATTCGAGGCATAAAACAATAACAACGACATATCCAGTGGAGTCTGGGGATGATAGAATATACGCAAACCTTATCACTACCTCGCAAAGATAGAGAAATTATTTCTAAAAAAACCATCAAGATTCGAGGCATAAAGAAGGTGTAAATGAAGAAGCAAACTAGTTAAGCCATGTCTATTTCGTGAACTTTTTGCATGGTCCCAAGAATTCATAAAAAATACAGTCATGAAAAAAGCGCCCAACCAAAGTATGTTAACTAAAATTATGAAGAATAATATATGCATGCAATTTTAGTTAAATTCTTGGAAAAAGAGATATATGAAGCCATAAATGGTTATTTAATTTATGGCCACAGTAAATTTTGTACCTTTCCAAGAAATAAGCAAATGGTGCAATTGCAATGGTAGCAAATATTTGCCTGTAAGCAACATGAACAAAAGGGTTCATCCCAGAATCCATAGCAAGCTTTGAAATAATATTCATCCCTGCATAGCCTAATTGCACAATCACCATAGTCAAGAAAGGCAACAAGTCACTCCCCATATTAAAAAAACTTTTTATTTTTTCTTCTCCTCCAAATTCACAACTTCTTGAAAAAACAAGAAGCAAATGAAAATGAAGAAAGAAGAAAAACGAAAAGAATGAAAGAAATTGAGAGATTAAAGAAAAGAAAAGGGGTTAGTTTTATAATGAGAGCGAGAGAAGTGTTTGTTATGTGTGTTATTTATATGTACAAGAAAAATTAAAGGCCTTTTGTGAAGTTCAAGAAAATGACCTGTATAGTCAGGAAAAAACAAAGAAAAATCGTCGAGGTGATGAGGTATCGATTCAGGATTTAATTAAAGTTTATAAGTTTTAATAATATTTTTAAAAGAACAATAACAACATACTCAGTAGAATCCCATAAGTGGGGCATGAAGAAGGTAAAATGTATGCAGATCTTACCACTACCTTATAGAGATACAGAGACTATTTCTTGAAAACTCTCGTCTCAAAAACCCATAAACAGAATAAATTAAATATTTGTTAAAAGGTAAAGGAAAAGAAAAAGAAAAAAAAGGAAGAACTACTACTAATGAAAAAATTAACATATATACGATGAATACTGACAACATAAGATATAATATTTTCTTTAAAAAATACATAAAAATTTTTATGAACTTAACAACAGAACTTATTTTAGCAGTTTAACTACGTACACGTTTAAATGCCCCTTTAGAGTTTTCGAAAATCGGGGGGTTGGGGTGGGGTGGGGGTGTTTCTTGTAAGACATGGTAGCTTATTTTCATGCATAGAACTTGCCATTAATTAGTTGCATAAAATCAAGAATAATGAGGAGAATAAAGTAGCTTTCAGTTAATAGTATCTTTAGTGATTGCCAGCTTTAGCCTCTTTTTGCATAAGCTTGCAGCAATCAAATTCTATTACATTTTTCCATCTCAGCAGCTTCGACTAAAAGCAATTTTTTTTTTGTGTAGGTCAGCAAAAACATGGAGAGTACATTTGACGGTTTCATTTTTTATTTTTTTTTTTTGGTTTGGAATTGTGTTTCAATTTGTGTAGGTCAGCAAAAACATGGAGAGTACATTTGACGGTTTCATTTTTTATTTTTTTTTTTTGGTTTGGACTTGTGTTTCAATTGAATGTATCTAATAATAAAAGGTATTTTAAAAAAGGCTATATGTACATAATTTTATCTTTATAATAAAAATATAAGGATAATATAGAAATTATTTACGCTACCATATATATATTATCTAATTAAACGACCTAATAGTATACAATTTCTACTAGACTATCCGTGTTAAACATTTAACTCATATTTTTATCCATATACGACAAGAAGTTAAGAAGGTTTTGATATTTGTTTTGTTTTTGTTTTCTTTTCTCTTCAGGAAGGGCTTAGTGGAAATAAATGATTGGTTTAATTTGTCTTCAACAATCATTGGAATGAATATATTGGCGTATTTTGAAAGGAATTAAGTATGTTGTCTTGTTTTTACTATATAATTATATATTATTGGGAGTGTATTCGAATAAAATTTCATATTGATACTTGAAAAAATTGAGAAATTATATATAAGTTGTAGAATACAAACAGTATGGGAATTTTTTGAGCAAAATTATGTGAATTTGGTCCAAAACAAATAAGATTAATATTATTGAATTGATTTGGCCCAACAATTGATATTAGAGCAGCTACATTTAGGAGATTATTGGGTGTGAAAATAAAATTATATATTAATAAAACTGAAAAGATTGGGAAGTTACATATAAGATGTATGATAATTGTCAGCGGTTACTATTATTATTATTATTTTGGTACAAATATATTCTTATTAATTTCTTTCCTTTACCTAGAGGTTATATTAAAATAGTAATATTCTCTTATTAATTTCTTTCCTTTTAGTATTGATTCCCTTATTAATTTCTTTCCTTATATGTGTAAAACCCGCATGTATATATGGTAATATTCTCTTACATGGTATCAGAGATTTTACGGTGTTGGTAGAAAATCAAAGAGCTTTCGCTACCGGCGGGCGGCTATGACCCATATATGCCGCCCGTCTGGCCAATGATTATGTTAGCCAAAAAAATAAAAAAAATTTGGTCATCGTGCGTCAATTTTTGATGACTTTCTACGGTTATTTTGTGTCAACCTCACATCTGTCAGTGTTTGTGTAGCACCGTACCATTATTTCGGTGACTATTTTTTTTGTGTGACGAAACCAATCGATCACGCAATTTTGTGAAGAAAGATGACCGACGAGACAGGGAACACCAGTGAAGAAAATCGTGATCATGGTGAAAGATGGAAAATAAATGACCCGTCCTCACCATACTACCTGTCGAGTTCGGGAGACAGGGAACACCCTAATTGCGGCTCTAGCATGGTATCAGAGCACGCTGCTCGAGGTACCCCTTGCGCGTGAAAATATGCTCTCCTTTCGCGTGAAAACCAGCGATCAACGAACGTCCGGCGATGAAACTGCACCAGCGTTGTAGTGTTTCGTCATCATGTCCAGCGACGGAAAACTTGATGTGGCATCTCCATATTACCTTGGGTCCGGGGATCAACCCGGAAACGTTATCACACATGTGATACTTACCGACGATAATTATATGGAGTGGGCGAGAGCAACTATCGAGAATGGGCAACGACGATGAAGAATGCGTTCCGCACAAAGCGAAAATTGGGGTTTCTAGATGGAACCATTAAACAGTCCGTGAACAATGAAAGAAACCTTGAAGACTGGCACACCGTCAATTCCATGGCAGTGGATTGGATTATGACTTCGGCGGATCCGGCACTCCGATTCAATTTGACCTACTACGGACCAACCTGCGGACTTACTTACTAAGGCCCGGGGCATTTGCGACCCCCATGCTCCATCTTGAGGAGGGTGTCAGCGGTTACTATTATTATTATTATTTTGATACAAATATATTCTTATTAATTTCTTTCCTTTACCTAGAGATTATATTAGAATAGAAATATTCTCTTATTAATTTCTTTTCTTTTTAGAATGATTCCCTTGTCTTATACGTGTAAAACTCTCATGTATATATGGATAAATAACCCATACTATCAACACACAATAATACAAAAAATTCTCTCCACTTTGATTCTTGTTTTCACAATAATAATGTGAAGTATTTTGGAGAAAATCGTGTGTCAGCTGCTGTTATAAATGAAGAAAGCCCACGCATTTCTTAGGGGGTTATTGCAACACGTTTCTTATCAATCATTCATGGAAAGGTAACAAATAAAGTAAACAATTCCTCCTTGGGAAGAAGAAACTATGGATTAAAAAAGTATTTGGAAAATGGAAAAAGAACAATGATACGTATGTAACCAACTAAAGATACAATTTTATAACACTATTTTCTTCGTTTTATTACATGTGATATCGTTTGATTTGACACGATATTTAAAAAAAAAAGCATAGTTTTTAAAACTTATGGTCTAAAATGATCCATAAATATTTGTGTGGTTAAAATTATTTCACTAAGGATAAAAATAAAATGTTAAAGGTTAATTATTTCTAATTCTAGTGAG
This sequence comes from Solanum virginianum, assembly GCA_000787875.1. Lineage (NCBI taxonomy): Eukaryota > Viridiplantae > Streptophyta > Magnoliopsida > Solanales > Solanaceae > Solanum > Solanum virginianum. The sequence continues at coordinate 30,507 of DF363612.1, forward strand.
GTGATATTATTTTTTAAATGGACGAAAAAGAAAAAAGTGTCATATAAAATGAGAAAGGAATATAATATTTTAAAAAATGGCAGAGGCAATCGCCTTAAAAGAATTACGAAAACTTATATTTCCTCAAGGCAAAATACGCATGAAGCTCTATTAATGTATCAAGTTCCGTATTTAGAAATCTTTCTTACGTTAAAATAATTGTAATAGATTAATTTCATTAGGAAGAAAAATTCTAAAATTATAGTTTAACATATGGGTATTGGGCTATATAAGGACCACTTGTTTTCATGATTTAGCTAAAAAGATTTTAAAATTTTATATTTTTATTCTCAATATTGCTCTATAATTTTTTTTTTCAAGGAGCACTCTTCCCTCTATAAGTCATACAACAAGAATTTGAATTAGTAAAATCAGTTATCACATGATTATACGAATAATATAAAATACTTTCTTTATTTTAATTTGTTTGTCAGGTTTTAACTTGATAAGAAATTAAAAAGAAGAAAAGACTTTTGAATCTTGAGGTCTTAAACTAAAAATACGTCACACAAGCATGTAGTAAACTGTCATTTAATCTTGTGTCTTTAGATATATCACACGTAAAGTTATAATTAAAGAATTATTTATAAAGGATTTTTTTTTAAAAAATAAATTGAAAAAAGACAGACTAATTAAAACAAGAGAGTAGTAATTTGAGATATCTCCATGTGGTTTTAAATATATACAATAAAGTAATCAATTTACAATAAATATAATCATATTTTATTTACATTAAAAATAACCAAAAATCATAAAAAATATATACTGACTATACAATATAGCTCGTTAAATGTATTAGAAAATATACGTTCATCATACAATATAGCTTACCTATAGATGAGTTATACACTGATTATATTAAAAAACTGAATATAACTTAACTAGGCATGAAATATCAATTAAGTATCTACTCTAGCTTGAAATGATTCACATTTGTGGCATGTTAATTTTTTTTTTCTAAAATAGGAAAAACAACATAGAAGAAGAAAAAGATGCAAAAGAAGAAAACACAGAAGGGGGAGGAGGAGGAAAGCCATTAATGGTAAAATTGAAAGAAAGAAGAAGAAGCAACTCGGCCAGTTTTAATAATATTAAAAATTGGACTAATCTTATTGTAAAGCAAAGAACGGAATGAAGATTTTACATAATTTCTCCTTTAAAATATTGATTTTAATTATAAATATTAAGTAACTTGAACGAAGAAATTAGAAATTTGTAAAAGTAGTTCACTTGGAGATGACGGCATATGCTGTATATCATCCCATTTCACATTATTCAGCTTTGGCTGGTTTGTTCTTATAATATCGATTTATTTGTCAAATATTGTTTATTTCATTTTTTTTTTGTCATTTTAAACAAATAAAGGAAGAAACAATTTTTTTCTTATATTCTTAATTTATTAATATTAATTTGATGTCTTTGAAAAATATAGTAAGTAAATATATTTGAAACTTTATCAGTTAACAAACATAAAATATAAATTCGTTGTATCAATCAGTATTTTCTTAATAAGTGTAGTAAGTCAGAACTTAATGAGTAAA
>DF363612.1:34731-47248 GCA_000787875.1 Solanum virginianum
TGTCCAAACCATCGTAGTCTCGCTTCCCTCATCTTATCAGCCACCAGAGCCACCTCTAGCTTGTCTCCAAATTGATTTAATCAAAACGTTAAAATTACTATTTATTTATATATAAAAAAATATATAGAATCGAACTAATTCATGTGCATCCTAATTTGACTTCCATTTTACGGCTCATTATGGGTGATCGTCCGTTCTCAATCACTAATATTGTCAACTGCATCTCATTCTTGATATTGCCCAATTTTTGGTTGTATGGTCCATATGGCTTCATTATCTCATGTGTTAGATTTGCCGGACCAACAGGCGGAGCTACAGTTGGTATACTCTACGATAATTTTTAACAAACGACAATAATAACATACCCAGTGGAATACCACAAGTAGAATCTGGGGAAAACGAAATGTACACAGACCTTACTACTACCCCATAGAGATAGAGAAGTTATTTCCGAGAAACCCTCATCTCAAAAATAGCAATATTTTGAACTTCAAATATCAAGCATATTAATTGTTTGACTAATTATCATAATAGTTATAAAGTTTGGTATATACAGATGTGCTAAGAGTTCCAATTAGTCTGCTTCTATCTTTCCTAGAACAAACAAAGGTGGAACTTCCATAAAAGTTATATAATTTGATGTATACATATTTACACCCTCCTTACCAAGCGCATTTGTTACGTTGTTCGCTTCACGATAGCTATAGTATATGGAGGGTTCCTCAATTGGCGAAAAAGATCCCTGCAATCAGATAAAAAATATTCAAATACTTAATGTGATCGTTAGTAATGAAAAAGATAACATCGCTGCCATCCACATTAATTTCCAGTGGTTTTAGGTTGTATTATTTTGCTAGTCTTAAAAAATGTATTTATTAATTTAAAGTATGTAAATGAACTAAAATTTGGAATACACATACCAACAAGTACATCTGGTTAAGTTATACTTTCCCATTTATTTATTCTTTGGGTTGAATGATACAAAAATTCAGTCAACTAATTGATGAAAGCCAGCCAAAATTTAGTAGGTAATTGCCTAGCAAAATCCTTTAAGAAAATATTCAAATAAAACATTGTATTATAAAAATATCCTCCTCTGCACATGACCACTATATATGCTCATGAGTCACCTTTCACACCATATTCTTCTTTCTCTAAAGCTAAGTATACACTAATATTGTAAATGTGTATACTATAGCTTCAATTATATATAAAGCTAGCTCATTTTCTTGTTTGAGAATAAAGTAAAAATGGGGAAAGATTTATTTCCTTTGTTTCTGATGGTGCTAGTACAATTAGGTTCTGCTGGAACAGCAATAATATCAAAGATTGTAATGGATGATGGTATGAACCCATACGTACATTTGTCTTATCGACAAATTATTGCAACCATTTCTATTGCACCATTTGCTTACTTCTTCGAGAGGTAAATAATCTTTCATTTTTGCAGTTTAATTATCTACTGAGCTTAAGAAATTTCTGATTTTAATTTTTCAATGAGAATCTGTTTCTCACCATGTATTTTTTAAGCTGTGAACTAGCGTGATGAGAAATGGATGAACAAAATCATGTTTTATATCAGAAGTTTCTCATTATTCGCTATGAAAAGACCTTCTATTTCTAGTAGTGTCAGAAGAGTCCCCAAATCAAGTAGAAGTAATTCGGAATATGTACTCAAGAACTCAGAATATAGTTTCATTGTAGACATATAATTTGAAATGTATTCTTCTATCTAAAATGATTTTATTATCGTTAGTATTTGGTATTTTGTTTTCCAATGTTCGATAAAATAAATACTTTACTATAAAATTTAGTAATTCATTGTTTGATCTTCAATCGAAAAAAATTGCACCATGATCTCATAATATAGTTTATAATGAATCAAATTTTAGTCTAATCTAATCTGAAAACTCACTAAGCTATAATGCTTGAAAGTTAATATGACCACACATATACTAAGAATTTAAAATTGCACATACCAAAATAGATTTATCTGTAGTTACCAAACTAAAATCTACATTTAGCTAGTGTATAAAATTTATATTAATCATAGTTTACAACGCTTGTTCAGTACTTTCTAAAAAAAAAAGAAAAGGAAATGTTATATTCTGCAACAACAATAACATACTCAGTGAAATCCCACAAATGGGGTTTGGGGAGGAGAGAATGTACGTAGACCTTACCACTACCTTATAGAAGTAGAGAGACTATTTTCTGGGAACCCTCATCTCAAAATTTATAAGCAGAAAGGACTAGATATGACAAAAAGTAAAAGAAAACACATAACAATACGAAAATATGATACAATTAACACATACACAACAAATAATGACAACACATGCTAGGAAAAAAACACTACTACTCAACCCTACTGAACCCCCTGACTAGGTAACCACCTAACCCTACCAACCAATTAGCCTACTATTCTAATTTGCAATCTCCACTTCTTCCTATCTAGGGTCATGACCTCAGTGAGATTAAGTTTCGCCATATCATGTCTAATCACCTTCCCCCAGTACTTCTTCGATCTACCTCTATCCTTCTGTGTAGCTCCTAAAACCAACCTCTCGCACCTCCTAACATCAAAGTTTAAATAAGTAAAATTCTCTACTTTGAATCCATTTTGAGACAATAGTCAGACTTCAGCACATGCATACAACCCCGCAATGCACACCACCACATGCAAGAAAACCAATAAAACATATCTAATCTAATCAATTATAAATTAAAATAAAAACATAATCATACGAAAATCTCTTTCAAAATATTTAGTGTATGCCTTAATAATCTATGTTATCTTTTATGAATGAAAAATAATCATATAATTAATATAGCACTTGGTTCAAAAATCGAATCTTTCAAAGTGGGGTGCTTTTAATTTGTCATGTCAAAGCTTCTTTGACAATATATATGAGCAACTTTTATTAAAGGAAGCTGCTTCACTTTTCATATAGTCCGTAATGTGCAATATAAAAAATCTTTTTTTTTTCCAATAATGCTCTCTTATCTTTATTCTTGTTGTCGAATTACCTCCGCATTGTTTATGTATTATCCTTTAATTTTAGTTATTCTATACTCTTATTCGGCTCATATTAAGTGAATTATTAATTATTATTTTTTATAGTTCCTTAGTAGTAACTTTTTCCGTATTCACTTTTCTTTTTTAATGATATTAGATGTTTTAGAAAAATAGTATAAGAATGATCAAAATAATGATAATGAAAAGTAATTTTTAATTTTTGTTCTTAATTTTTTTTAATGAGTGTGTCATACTTTATGAGCTATTCACTTAATATGAATTTGAAGGAGTATTTTATAATTTTAGATTAGAAATATCATTTTTAAAAAAATCTCAGAAAAATAGGGTGCCAATAAATATTTATTATATCATTGTCGGACTGAAGATTTTGTGTCCCACCACAGGGAAGCAAGACCTAAATTGACACCCTCTACACTTTTCCTCATATTCTTGTGTTCTATTTTCGGGTAAGCCATACTTTCCTTAAGGGTAAAAAACACATTAATAATATTTTGATTTCTTGAGTTTTAAATTCAAATTATTTGATATGTGAGTTTTCTATGAGAATTATTATCAAGTGTCTATTGAAACACATCTAAATTATAGTTGTTCATTTTTTTCTACTTCAACTATCAGTATTGTTCAAGAAGGAAAAGTGAACAGTTGATAACTAAAACGTGTTTCAATAAATATGTGGTGATAGTTCAAATAGAAAATTGATATGAAACTCAAAAAGTTAGAATATCTTAAATGTGTTTTTAACCCTTTGCTCAGTATACAATATTCCTTCTTTCATACAGTATTTTCCTTAAAATCAAATTTACATACAATAAATTGGTTATAGTGTAAATATTTTTCTATTGGGTTACTTTGCAGGATAACTGGAATGCAAATGACATATCTTATTGGATTAAAGAATTCCACAGCAACAATTACAACTGCCCTTGCTAACTTAGTCCCTGCAATTACATTCCTTCTTGCTGTCCTTTCTGGGTAATTTTACACAATCAATTCACCCAAAATTAATTGTGTAACATATGTCTAGTTTGAACAAGTATGACAATTTCTGAAGAAATTTATATGCTTAGTTAGAAGAGTTCATTTTTAGGATAATTTCAAATAAATAGAGTAAACTAATTATTTTATAATAAATATAGCCATGTTTTTATTTACATAAATAATAGCCAAAAAATCATAGAAAATATATCGTGACTATACAATATAGCTTACCAAAAGTCATGGAAAGTGTACACTGACTATACAACATAGATTTATTATACATGAGTTATACATTGAATATATATTATGATACACTTAGAAAAATGAACATAGCTTGACTATACATAAAATATACACTAACTATAAATACTTATACAATGAATGATCTTTTTTTTTTATAACTATTTTGACCAAATGACTATCTACTGTAATTATCTCTTTTATTTGATTTGATTTTATGATATAAAGGCTTGAAAAAGTAGGATTGAGAAGTAAAGCAGGGCAAGCCAAAGTGATGGGGACAATATTGTGCATTTGTGGAGCTATGTTGCTATCTTTATATCATGGCAAAGTGTTGATTGGACATTTGAGGATTCACTGGAAATATTCACAACATCATACAAACAAAAATAATATTGACGACCCTAATAATTATAGCCATGGAAACTTCTTCTTGGGGCCTTTTCTAGTCATTATCAGCACTATCGTTTATTCTTTATGGCTAATCATACAAGTAAGTATTCCTCCCGTCTTGTATGACACACTTTACTTTTTAGTCGTTCAAAAAAGAAAGACATATTTCAATATTTAGAATACTATCAATTTAGTTTTAAAAAAACATGTTTTACTCACATAAACATCTATAATTTATTTTAAATCACAAGTTTCAAAAGTCTGTCTTTCTTTTTTGAGCTCCGTGCATATGCAATTAATGAAGTTTTTCGGTCCGATTTTAATTGAGTTTGTCTTTTCCTTGTTAATAATTAGCCTAGAGTGAATGAGAGGTATGCAGCTCCATATTCTAGCACAGCTTTGATGTGCTTCATGGCAAGCTTGGAGTGTACAATTATTGCCCTTTGTGTTGATCGTGACAAAAATGCATGGTCTTTGAATCCCATCAGAGCTATTTCTGTCCTTTATAATGTAAGTGCAATATTTGTTATGTCATTTATTTTCTTAATTACTACTATATATTATAGTACTCACACATGTTTTGTCTATATTATAGGGAATTATAAGCTCTGCACTAGCCTTCTATTTGATTACATGGTGCATCAAAAGGAAAGGACCTCTATATGTCTCTGTATTCCTCCCCTTGCTATTAGTCATTTCTGCCTTTCTAAGTTGGGCACTGCTCGGCGAGAGGTTATACGTTGGCACGTAAGTTGAAATTTAATTAAAAATTAGTTGTATCAATTATATATATAACGTACGATTAAATCATATACTTCTTCCGTCCCTCTTTACTTGTCACCTATTGTCTTGGAAAATATAACAGGAAAATGATAGTTAATGATACAGATAACGTAGTAACTAAGTGTAAAATTATCTCTTGATTTCTTAAACTTCGACATCCCAAAATTAAAGATGAGAAGTAGTAATTTATGAGTATTCTTATTTTTAAAATTTTGACATGTGTATGTTGACCAGGATTGTGGGGTCAATGTTGACTGTTATTGGACTATATGGTTTTCTATGGGGGAAGAAAAAGGAGATGGAGCGTATTAAGGAGGAGAAGGCATTTAATAATAATAGTAAGAAGCAGCAGTTGACAAAGATTGATTTGGAATTGCAATTCTCAGAAAAGAGTTTCACAAGTGCACAAAGCAAGATATGATTATTTATTAAAAGCTTTTGACCATTATCATGTTGGTAAATTCGTTATCTTTTGATAATCAATGTTACCATTACCTTGTCAACTAATTTCAGGAAGCAAGTACATTTAACAATACAACTAAGTTTCGATGATAAGTTGGAGTCAATTTGGATAATCAAATTACTTAGAGTATTATTTTTAAGCGTATAACGTTAAATATATCTGTTGAAGTGCAAATAACTAACAGCCTAGATGAAAAGTTAAATCATTATTGATTGATTTTTGTACTAACTTGCAGTAATGTATCACTTTAGAATTTTTTGTATCGTGAAAGCACCAAAACTGAGGAATTTTTGGTAATTATTAAAAAGGTGGGCACAACTTGAAATTAATGCTAAAAAGTATGATCTTTCTATAATTTACCCTAAGAAAAAATCTAATGGATTCTGATTAGCTAATTTTCGGAAGAGTTTCGATCAGTTATATACAGACTATTGCTACTTTCTGGACAATTTCCTAGTTTGGGTTATAAGTCCTATTGGGCTTCCATTTTAAGGCCCATTCTCCTGAGAAGGTAATCCGCTTATATTTGTTTATTTGGGCCTTAAGTTTAAGATGGATTAGTTACGCTTTAGGAACATTTAAGGAAAGTTTGATGGGCAATTAAGGCTCATTCCTGGTAAAAGCCCAATTTCGAATAACGCTCAAATTTTTTCTGAAATAATTACTTTGTTCCTCCTTTCATATAAATTAGTATAAAATTTGCATATTAGTCAGCATTTATGCAATTTAATTAAAGTAATATAATTGTCTTGTTTTGAACAATCATTTGGTAATATTAGGTTCTTATTACTTTTACCTAAATCAATGCTCAATACTGCTCCTAGAATATATTTTATTATGCTGGTGCTCAAATATGTGAACCTACTCAATTTTCTCACTTAGTCTCTTCTAGTTCACAAAGTTTTCTGAAAAATTTCATGCACAAAATTTCTATTCACACAAACTTAATTCAGCGTAGTACATTTTCAAAATTTTCTCTTAACTTCTGTTCTAATCTTAATTAGGATGACTTAGGATGTTACATTGTTCCTTTCTTTAAAATAAAATACTAAATGGAGGCTTGCATCTGGAGTATTATGTGATAAGAAGATACCACCTAAACACAAAGGTAAGTTTTACAGATTGGTGGTTAGACCGTGGAGTGTTGGTCAATCAAAAATGCACATGTCCAGAAGATGCATGTCGTAGAGATAAAAATGTTGAGATAGATGTGTGGTCACACCATGAGTGACAAGGTTAGGAATGAGACAATTCAGAAAAAGCTAGAGGTGGCTCCGGTGGCTGAAAAGATGAGGGAAGCAAAACTGCGATGGTTTGGACATGTGCAGAGAAGGAGTACCGATACTCTTGTTAGGAGGTGTAGTTAGGTAGTTATCTAGTCACGGGGTATAGTAGGGTAGATGAGTAGTAGTGTTTTATAACATGTGTTGTCATTATTTGTTGTTTATGTGTTAATTGTATCATATTTACATATTGTCATGTGTTTTTGGTTATTAGTCGTTTTTTGTTGTTCCCTTTTTTTACTTTTTATCATATCTAGTTTATTCTGCTTATGAGTTTTTGAGACAAGGGCTCCCAGGAAACAACCTCTCTACTTCTATGAGGTAGTGGTAAGGTCTGCGTACATTCTACCCTCCCCAGACCCCCACTTGTGTGGTTCCACTGAGTATGTTGTTATTTTATTTATATAAGTTTGATAGTTTTTCTCCAGACCCCACTTGTAGGATTCCACTGGGTATACTATTGTTGTTGTTGTTTGATCACTAGTGACACGAAACTTTTCGTAGAGGTCTAAAACTTATCTAGAAATGATTTATATATTTATAAACTTTGTAAACAAAAGATGCGTATTAGTACCTTTTTTGGGAGATTACTCCATTAAAATTATTATCTTAACTAATAGCTATACGAATCTTTTTACAAAAGATAGGAAAAAATAATGTTACATGAATTTGTAAAATAAAATTTGAGATCTTTGTTGGATTACGTTCTCTTTTTCAAATTAGAGGTGGACATAGACGATCATGCAATTTTTTTTTTATCATCTAATATATATATACTCAAAATAAAGAAAGTTTCGTAGCACTACGGTAGAAAAAATAAAGAAATGGAAAATAAAACAAAAGAAAGAATTCCACTATTGAAGGATTCTATTCCTCGACAACTTAATTAATCCTTAATTGGATGGTTTTATTTTAATGACTTGACTTATGTCAAAATTAATTATTAATACGTGAGATATCGGCCTACATGATATTAATTCAACCTTTTTTCGATAGAGTCCATCACGGAATGGCAAATGAGCAAAAGCAAAACGGTTCAAAATTCAATGGCATAAATTGTGCATGAAAATGGCATTATATTTAGGAACAAGAGATCACGTAATTTACTTTATGCACCGTAGGAATGCTTTTATGCGTGAGATGAAAGGATGATTAGTTGAATAATTTTAATCAAAAAAATTATACAATATATATTTTAAATATTTTTAATAAATTTTTTTGATTTCATCACAACTGCTTTTTACACAACTATAGAACTCTATTAAAAGGCAACAAAAATTTTTAGAATCATATTTTAAATTATAGTGCTAGTTGAGTGCCTAAAGACTAAAGAGGATTATAACGTCACTGACTTATTCGGTTATAAATATCTTTTGACTAGAAAGCTAAAATGGCCCTTATGTTATTGGTGCTTGTTAGACCTTTTTAACAAAAAGATCAACAAAGTTGTAGAAGTTATTTATTTATGCTTTTTTTGGTGACATAAAGTTGGGGACTCAAGTTCCACTTATCAAAGTATTGATTAATTATTTGATTTTTAACTTTACAATGATCTTTATTCAATACTCCTTTAGTTTTAAATTAATTAAATTTCTGAAATTTTTTTCAAATTTTAAAATATTTAAATTTTATTAAATTTCTGATATTTTTTTCAAATTTTAAAATATTTAAATTTTTTGTTCAAAATTCAAGGTGAATATTTAAAACTTTTTTCATATTTGTAATTTTATTTATTGAACTTTTATATTTCTCTAGGAGATAAATTACACTACATATTTATGATTTTATAAAGGGCAATAGTGTTCTTAATATGTGTGCATTAGCTCACAAATTCAATTAAAATGAGACAAACAAAATAATTGATTAGTCTTTTTTTGATTATCTGCTGGAACATATATAAATGAAAATTATTGCTCCTTCCGTTTCAATTTCTTTCATTGATTTGACTAAACATAAAAATTTTATAAAGTAAAAAGCATTTTCAAATTTATAAAATAAGACAAATAATATGTGGTGTCCATAAAACATGCATTATATTCCAGCTGGAAAATATTGGAATTTTCAGAGATGCCAATATAGCTATGGTGGAAGTTGTTGCAGTAAGAGAAGCCGTGAAGAAAAAAAAGAAGAAAAATCCACTTTCTCAAGATAGAAAACACCTCACCTAATTATTTTCTTCGTCCCTTTTTTTTTTTTTATTTATCATGATGTTATTTTCAAAAATCAATTTGAATAATTTTTAAAAATTAAATTAAGTTAAATTAAATTAATAAAAGTATGTTAAAGTAAAAATTTAACTATATAAAAATTACTATAAATTATAATTCTTCTCGTATCAATATGATGAAAAATACATCTTAAAATGTTAATTAAAATTTATATTAATTGACTTTAAAAAAATTATGACAACTAAAAAAATGGAGAAAGTGTTTGTTTTAGATATAATTATATATTAACGAAAAAGAAAAGTAATAATAATTTAATTGTATAATGGCTAATTACAAGGTGAATGTGTACAATTTATTTGCGTTAACCTTTTTCCACCAGCTTTGACGCATCTTTAATTAAGGGAGTGAATGCTAGTTTCACTCAAACAAATGTGAATTATTGGTGTGTCACATAATCTTTTAGTATAAATTAAAGTTTTTTTTAATTATTTTTCATTTAATGATTTTAAAATTATTCTTCTGAAAAGTATAAAGTGCTTAAAAATTTCGTTAAAAGAAAGGTCATATATATAAATCTCAATAATTCTTTTTAAAATTTTAAAAAATTCATTCATTTTGAATTATAAAAAAAGTTTGAATAATTCACTTAATAAGAGAGGTTACCCGTCAAATTAAAATGTGTAAATAATGTTTTTGGACTCATTTAAAGAGTAACTTATACACATATATAAAAGTCCTTATATGTAAATGGGAGAGCTTTAATCACACTTATCGAAACTTTTTATGATGACAAGTGTATACCATGCAATTGTCATATATATAATGAATGTGTATATATGTTGTCATTCAGAAAATCTCTGCAACACTATTTTCTTCTCCTTCCTCCAAGCTAGTTCCTAATTGTTGTTCTAGCTTGGTCACCCTCCATATATCCTATAAAAATATAGTTCCATGCACCCATTGAAGTAGTTTAGTTTTAGTTTGGGTGATCAATCAAGAAGGGAAAAAATGGGTAACGATTTGTTGGCATTTTTAGTGATGGTGATTGTTCAATTAGGTTTTGCTGGTATGATAATAATAACAAAGTTAGTGATGGATAGTGGCATGGATCCTTTTGTTCAGTCTGCATATAAGCCTATTTTTGCCACCATCTCCATTGCTCCATTTGCTTACTTCTTAGAAAGGTACGTACACCTTTTTTTTCAAAATAACATATTGAGAATAGAAAGAGTCGGTTTGAGGGGAGGCTTCCATAAGGGAGGTCGCGATTTTGAGCCCCTCTAATGTCTTTGCTCGTCGCATAGAGTAGTGCGATTTACATTTCGATTTACTAGTGAATTGCACGATGAGGGCTGCACAAAATGTATATCATAAGTATTTGATTTAGCCGCTAAACCTAGCTTCTGCTTCTTTCTACTGATTTATTTATCTAATTTTAATTTAACATAATTTTTTTATTAAAAAAGAAAATTTTTGAATCGCGTATGTTAAAAATGTATTAAAATAATTTAGTTAGATAAGAGATATTCTTCTAACTATTAAAAAAAAAAGGAATTGAAATAAATCGAAATGAAGAGCCTATACGTTTTGGTAAAATAATCATACCCTATTATAAGGATAATTCTAGTTAAAATAATTATGGTATACCAAGAAATAATTATTTTCAATTAAAATTTCATTTTAAATCCTACGTTGGAAGTTCATGAAGATGCATGGTAGGACTTGGGAACTATTCCTCGGATTAATTTTGGCTCATTTGTAGTTCGGAAAATATTTTATTTGACATATAAACTGTTATATATAAAGTATCCACTGTTCAACTCCCTCCATTTTATTTTATTTAACCATGTTCATTTGATAGTGGACACTTTTTCTAAAATAAATTATTTATTGAAAGGAAAATGTTATTTGACCATAAAATTTGCCCCAAATTTTGGCCACAATAGTAAAAAGACTTGTTCACATTATAAACCAGTTTCGCTTTTGATATTTTTACCCTTCCTTCTCAAATTTAAAATTTTCTTATTAATTTATTTATCAATTACTTTTCATACATGAAAAACATTTTCAAGGCATGGGAAATAGACACATTTATTGTAGTATTTAAGTAGTGGCACCAAATACACAAACAAGATATTTTTAATGGTTTTACCAATTATTTTTGTTATATATATGTGTGTGTATTTGTTTATAATAATTATAATATAAGAAAATTAATATGTTATTCAAGGTATAGCTATAAATATCTTCTAATTATTATTTTATTTAAAATACATGATTCTCAAAATTATATTCTTATCTTTTTCTTGAAAAAAAAATCACATATTGAATTAATGGTCTATTAATCATTGTAGAACTGCATATGATGTTATTTGATGGTTATATTTAGATAAAAATTAATTGTAAATTTAAAAATCCAAGCATAATTCAATTTACTAAATTGTGTATTACCAAGTAATTAACATAAATTTTAATTTGAGAAACTATTTATTTATAACTATTATTAATATAAAGTTTAATTATTTCTTCCAATGGATGAAACCATGTATTAGATGAAAAATAAAATTTTAAAGTATATATCCTAATTTATTTTACCTTGTTTTAGATATATTAGAATTATTCTAACAATCTAATTCAATATAATATCTTACATAAAATACATTCTTTTAAAAATATTATAATTGATAATTAGGTATCAAGTGATCTTTTATTTATTTATTTTGAAAGATTCTCTTATATTAGTATTATTGAAGTAACTAAATTTTTTTATTTATAATTAAAATTGATGAAATAACTTTATCAGTCACTAAGAAAACTTATCCATGTATTAACACTAATTTGATAGCTTGTGAATCACTAATTATATTTGTTATTAGTATGACCTCTATAAAAATAATTTTATTACTTTATTATGTCTAAATAAATATAAACTACACATTTAAATATTTTTTAAAATAATTCAATATTAACAATCAAAATTTAAAACTTTAGATATAAAAACTGAAAAATGACAGAAATCACAAAAATTATATAGTTTGTAAGTGTTAATTCTATTTAATAAATTATGAAAATTACTTATTTATATTATATTGCAGTCATACTTTAGTCGTTAATTGATAATCCTATTATGAAACTTTAAGCGAGTGATAAACTTACCAATATTGGGGGG
>DF363611.1:1620-15995 GCA_000787875.1 Solanum virginianum
GGCTCAACACAGATCCTTGATGGAGTCCCATCTCAATAGGAAAATACTCTGAGTCTCCTCCCACCGTTCTTACTCGAGTTTTGGCTCCATAGTACATATCCTTAATCACCCTGATATACACTAATGGGACGCCTTTCATCTCTAGACACCTCCATAAAACATCTCTTAGAACTTTGTCATATGCCTTCTCAAGATCAATGAACACCATATGAAGGTCCTTCTTTCTTTCCCTGTAGTTCTCCACTAACCTCCGAACAATATGAATTGCTTCAGTAGTCGACCACCCCGGCATGAATTCGAACTGATTCTCCAATATAGATACTACCCACTAGTCGGATCTGTTCCTGGGAACCCTCGTCACAAAAACTTATAAGTAGAATAAACTAGATATGAAAAAAGAAATACCTCACAGAGGTAGATAGGTTGTTCCTAGGAACACTCGTCACAAAAACTTAAAAGCAAATAAATTAGATATAGAAAAAGGAAATGAAGAGAAAGGAAACAGAAAGAATGACAAATAGCGAAAAACACATGATAATATGTAAATTCGAAATAATTAACATATACAAGACCATAATAACAACACACAGATAGAAAGACGCGACAAATCCTGTTACCCTACTCTACATTATGAAGCTCTTTTATACTTAGATTAAGAATTATGTGACATTAACAAATTAATAAACAAAAAACTTATAAAAAGTTTGAGATCTCCAAAAATAAAATAGCATTTGGAGGAGTCTGAATGATATTGAAATATTTAAAAATAAATAAAATAAATAATTATATTTATAACAAAAAGCCCTAACTGTTCTTCTTCTACTCTCATCTCGTGTTCCTTTCTTCTGCGATTTCTTTTGTTACCTCCTCAGCTTTCTGCGTGTCTTTCATTTTTTTATTTTCTTTGTTTCTGTTTAAATATCTGATTGAATTGTTCATGTTGTTGTTGTTTATAGTTTATTTCTCTGGTACCCATATTTTTTTTTTCTGTTAACGCTATAAATGAACTAATTACAACAAGATTATTTATTTGTGATTTTCGTTGGTGTAAACTAGAACTTGTAAATGAAGCTAAGATCAAGGCGGCTCAATAACATGTATGACCTGAAGCCGATTTTTTTTTTAAAAAAAGTATTATATTTATTTAATTTTTCATACATTTATAGTTGTATTTCTCTGGTACCTATATTTTTTTTCTGTTAACATTGTAAATGAACTAATTACGAAAAGATTATTTATTTGTGATTTTCGTTGGTGTAAACTAGAACTTGTAAATGAAGATGAGATCAAGGCTGCTCAATAACATGTGTGACCTAAAACAGAATATTTTTTTTAAAAAGTATTACATTTATTTAATTTTTTATATATTTTATTTATTAATATTTTTTTAATTGATAGTATAACATTTGTTGTGATATTTTATAAAACAAGAATAGACATATATAAATTATTGTACGTTACGTAATAATATAATTGTTTAAATCTCTTTTATTGATTATTATTTCTAAAACTTTTTCAACAGAGTCAATTGTTATAAAAATTATCAAAAACTTATTTAAAAATTTAAGACTTCACTTGGTTGAATATGACGTTAGAACATTGTCTTTTAATTTATATGATATTTCATATTACTTTTAATTACAAAAATCAATATTAATTGTTACTTTTAGAAGATATTCAAATTTAAGATAACAATTTTTAAAATTTAATTATTTGATAATCCAGTTAGTTTGAGCTTGAAATGTTTTATAAAATATCTCATTAAATTGAAGACAATCTAACAAAATCAATATTTAAATATGGTTAATTCAAATTAAAATGAATTAAATAAATTAAAAAATATAAAATATTCATAAAAGATAATTTTTATTTTTAAAATCAAACTATATAAATGTTAACTAATATTTGAACACATATATTTATTGACATTTGAAAAATAATATAATAACTAAAATGGGTATTTTTTTAAATTAATAGTAACTCACCAGTGGAGGTAGGAGATCCAGTAAATACATATTATTTTATATTGTAGGGTAGGGCATTTTGTTGTTTACAAGTGTGGTATCGGGCTCACAATTTCCATCTTACATCAAATCGGGCCGTCTCCTTTTTATGTATGTATCTCCTTCATTTTCACTCTTCTGCTCAGTGTTTTGGTTCTTTGTTTATCGACCTTATTGCGTCTGAGCTTCAAATTTTCGGGGTTGATTCTTTAGGAGGATTTGTAATTTTGAAGCCCCTATTTTTTTGGGGCTTTGGTGTTGAGCTGCCCTTGGCTGAGATCCTTTTACAGTTCATGATTTTACTGCATACATAGTGAGGGGTCTTTTGATGTAATGCTCTGCACAATCTTTGTGTTTTCCTTTTTATGATATAAGTATTTAGCCTTTCAACAAAAACTAACTTTCTGCTGTGCGCTGAAGTAGTCTTGTGAAGACCTTAAGGAATCTTTATAGGTTTACTTTAGCATTTAAAAGCAAGGTTACTACATGACTAGACAATGTACTTGCTTACTTAATACACTAGGGTAATATTTACTTTTACTTCAGTTACACTAGTAATGCTATGTCGACTTTCTGTCGGAAATCTCATACTATTTGAAGCTGACTTGAACCCAGAATTCAAGTATGTTTGAATAGTTGCTGGAGCTAGCACCCAGTAGTCAAGCATTCTATGACAGTAATCTATTTTTTGAAATAAATAGATTTACTAGAACATTCAATTATTTTATTTGAAGTAATACCCCCAAAAGAATGGTTCTTGAAATAATATGTTTTTGCAATTAATCAAGGTGCTGGGAAACTAGCCTGGATGCCATGATTATAATTTTTTTTCTGTCTTTTTTGCAATCAAGGTAGCTGTGTTGGTTTGGTATCAAGGATTGGTATAGCTGGCAATGAATTTTGGTTAGATGCTTGGTTGATGAATTCATTGATTTTTACTGTTTGGTCATAATGAAGCTGAATGATGGTTTAACCACATAATTTTTGGATTTCTTTTTCTACTTTCTCTTGCATGATGATAAGAATTTTCATTATCTATTTCTTTGTTCTTTGGGTGTAAGAATGGCAACTACTGGACAACCACAGTCATCTTTGAAGAGACCTAATCCTGCAGTTAATCGAGAAGGAGATAAACTGGTCATCACTCCTTTAGGGGCTGGAAATGAAGTGGGACGATCCTGTATTTTCATGACTTTTAAAGGGAAAACAATCATGGTAGGCTACACACTTTGTTGTTTTTCTTCAAAAGCTTTTTTTTTTTTTTTTTTTGGGGGGGGGGGTGACACAATTTCAACTTGGTTAACTTCTTCTGATATTTTTTTGGCAGTTTGATTGTGGCATCCATCCAGGTTGCTCAGGCATGTCTGCTTTACCCTATTTTGATGAAATTGATCCTTCATCTATTGATGTTCTTCTTGTTACCCAGTAAGTTTTCTGCTATGATGCTCGTTTTATTGTTTGGAATGTTGCATCTCGATTTGACACTGCAGCACAAGTTTTTCTCTTTTCTTTTACCAAGCATTATTTGATGACTGGCTACCAATTCTTTTATTTATTTGTTTTGTTTTGTTTTCTCTCTTGGTTGGCGATTTAAAAGGTTGATATCTTGGTTTACTGTTTTAAATGTTGAGTGTTAGATACATTCCACATACTTTGTTCAGATTGGATTAGTTTCTCTATATTAAGACGTTATTTCTCTTATCTCTGCTTCTCAACTTGGCTGTACGAATGCCGGTGGTAGAGAAGACATGTTTAGGTTGTATTTGGCACTGTTTCATTGGTTGTTTCTTTTTTATCCTTATTTATTGGTTTCCATTCCTGTTTATCTTGTTTTGTTGCTTACTTTAACTTGCTCTAATGCTTTGCAGTTTTCACTTGGATCATGCTGCATCCCTTCCTTATTTCCTCGAAAAGGTTTATTCGGTTCATGGTCTTTTTATTCTGGACATTTAGTACTTCTTTGCTGATTCATATTGGCTCTTTTTATTTTCAGACTACATTTAAAGGGCGTGTTTTCATGACACATGCCACAAAGGCCATATACAAGTTGCTTTTGTCAGATTATGTTAAAGTTAGCAAAGTCTCGGTTGAAGATATGTTGTTTGATGAACATGACATTCTCAACTCCATGGAAAAAATTGAGGTTTGTTTTCAACATCCCATTCTTGATCTTCAAGCAGTTGTATGATTAATCATTCACATTCTAGGTTCATTTCTCTTGTGAGGTCTTGGTTTGGAAGCAGGATCTCCAAAGTTTTGTATTATACATCTGGTCCACTTGTAGACCTCTTGGAAGTTCTTCTGTCCAGGATAATACTCTGGATTTATATCCTTCTCTTTACAAGCTTTTTGGAAGAAAAACCCTTTTCTGTTTAGGGAATTTCTCAAGTCCTGTATCAATTTTGTTTCCTTGCAATAATGGCGAATAAGGTGTAATTGCTGATGTGTTTATATTGCCAAATTAAAATTTGGAGGAATATAGAATATGAGAAAGGTGTCGTGTTCTGGATATTTTTTCATAATTTTTGCAGATTCCCCTCATGTTTGCTCATTGGATATGGCTTTCTGCAACAAAAAACTTGTAATCAGGACTTGTGGAGGTTGCTTGGTCTGAGAATATGATATATGATGGTAAATGCTATGGAATTTTTTGCCTAGCGGTGACTTATCATATTGTTGGATTTTCTATTTTGAGAGTAAATTGTAGCATTGTTGAACTAGTGATTTGACAGATGAGTTGTTGCGAAGGTGATTGTGATTGTAATTAGATAGGGCCTAGGGGTGGACTATTTTGGTGTTAGATTTTCTATTTTGACAATAAATTGTAGCATTGTTGAACTAGTGATATGGCAGACAGTGAGTTGTTGGCAAGGTGATTATAATTGGATATCTTGATTGATTGATAAGAATGTCTCAATGTTGATGGTTCAATTAAATATTCAGAATGACTGTTCAATGACTGAACTCTCAGTAATTATCACTTAATTCATTTTGGTTAGGCTTCTCTATAAAGAGCTTCCCTCTGTGTACTACCTTTTTTCATTTAGGTAAAGCTCATTTAGTGCTAGCAGTATCAAGGGAATTTCGGTCATTTCAACAGGAGTTTTTTATGAACACCTTTTAACCAAACACACCATCTGTGTTTTTCAGCTCCAGCACTTCTAATTGACTACATAGTTGGTTCTTTGTAATTTCAGCTGGAGCATTAAGAAAATGCTTTTCAACGATTTGGTACTAAAGCTACGTAAAATCGGCTAAGCCAAATGGGCTCTAAGTCCAAATTGAAGCAATAAATATTTAATTCGTTTAAGTATTTTTTTCCTGAAAAGAACCATTTTGGTAAAGTATTAGATTGTAATGACCTGGAGATTGAGGGGTGTAGTGGAGGGAAGGGATGGTGGGGTGATGGTGAAGCTAATTTGGTGGTGTGGTTGGAGCACGAACCCTAAAAAGGGTTTCCTTGGCCTACTGCCTACCAGCTGGAAAATGAAAGCAACTCAAATATGTTATTTCTTCACCTGGATAGTTAGATTCTGACTGTATTATTTGATCTTCTTGGACCATAAGAGGTCGTGCTGCAGAAAATTTAATTCCATTGGGTATTTTTGGCTTCCCTTGCTTGCTTGTCCTGAGTGAGTGTTATAACTTACAATTAAATGGTCTTTAGAGAAGCCATCGAGGTTGGACTGTGCTTTTCATTTAGCTAAATGAGTCTTAGATCGTGTAGTATGCTATTGGATATACAACAACAACAACAACATACCCAGTGAAATCCCACAAGTGGGGTCTGGGGAGGGTAGAGTGTACGCAGACCTTATAGAGAGGCTGTTTCCGAGGAACCCTCATCTCAAAACCCATGCGTAGAACAGACTAGATATGATCAAAAGTAAGGAAAACACATGACAGTACGAAAACACAATATACTTTAAAAACATAAACAACACGCAAACGATATCATGTCTAATCACCTCCCCTAGTACTTCTTCGGTCTACCTCTACCCTTCTGAGTACCTTCTAAAACTAACCTTTCGCACCTCCTAACAGGAGCATCGACACTCCTTCTCTGCACATGTCCAAACCATCGCAGTCTCGCTTCTCTCATCTTCTCAGCCACCGAAGCCACCTCTAGCTTCTCACGAATGGACTCATTCCTAACCTTGTCGATCCTGCTATGCCCACACATCCATCTCAACATCCTCATCTCAGAAACATTATTATTCTTACTAGAAAACAAGAGGGATAGATTGTGCTTTGAATATGCTAATATGCCTCATTGGACATCTGCAACCTTGGAGAAGTACATGTTTTATGAATGTCAGAGTCTTTACAAAATGATTCAACTGCATCATTACCCTTGAACTACTCTTTTCTTGCTCTTTCCTGCTAAAAATAAAATTCTTCTTTTCCATCCTCAAAAAAGAAAGAATTTGATCTTTTTCAGTCATTTGGAAATGTAATTGACCAGTTTGTTGTTGTTGAGCTCATTTGAACTATTGGCTTAGGTGCACCTGGGGCTTTGGTTTGGTGGTAAGAGACTAAGAGTATCACATGTAACGTGAGTTAGGCGTACGTCAGGGGTTTGAACACTATTGCAGACAAAAGCTTGGTATTTTAAGTGAAAAAGGATAGAGCAGCAGGCCCATCACCCATCGAGTTTCGAACCCTGCCCATGCCCTTGGGAAGTTATCGATTATCACAACCAAAAAAAAGAACGGTTGGCTAAGGCCCTGTGAGTATGTTCAAAAGATGCATGTTGTGGAGATAAAGATGTTGAGATGGATGTATGGATATACCAAATGTGATAAGATTATGAATGAGGTTATTCGGGAGAAGGTAGTGGTGGCCTCATATGACATTAAAACAACAAAAACTACTTAACACGTGACGCACGTGCAACGCACGTGCCCAATACTAGTAAGATTAGAAGCGAGATTGAAATGGTTTGAGCATGTGGAGAGGAGGGATAGAGGTAGACCAGAAAAGTGTTGGGGAGAGGTGATTAGACAGGATATGACACAACTTCATATAGGACATGACCGTAGATAGCAAGGAGTGGAGGTCGCGTATTAGAGTAGAATGTTAATAGGCTAGTAGAGGCAAGATGTTGTCTTGCCTTATATTATAGTAGGTTAGTAGGATTAGTTGCATTTTTATATAGTGTTGTTACTGCTCGTCAGTGTTTTACTATTTTTTATTTTTATTTATAAAATTGTCATTGCTTTTCATTTTAGTCACTATTCTATATCTATCATTTTCTGCTTTTGAGATTGATATATTTGCGCCGAGGGTCTTCAGGAAATCACCTCTCTATCTCTATGAGGTAGTGGTAAGGTCTGCGTTCACTCTATCCTCTCCAGACCTACTTGTGGGATTTCATATGTTGTTGGTAGTCTATTATATCTCCTTACCCATTAGACCTTATTATAGAAACTTCCGAGGCATTACTCTTATACTCCTATCATTTTAGCGCTGATGTTTATTTTCTTGGAAATTCAATTTTTTTTATTTCCTGGTAATATTGTCTATGTCCTCCATCAATCACCCTGTGGAATGGCGGTATCTTTAGCATCTTGCCTCCTTTTGTCTTTTAATAATGGTCAAAGATTTTTAGATATTGAGGTAGATGTGAAGTGCTGTGGAGAATGATTTCTTCGAACAATATTACAGAACGAGAAAAATAGCAGACCTTTTTATTTGTTGACAATATACTAATGCCATGACTCTAGAAATGCCGTTGCTCTTGGACTGCTAAAAAGCAATTAAAACCATTTCTAATTTTGAAACACATTTTCTATGCTGGACACATCAAGTTATCGCCAAACAAGCAGGTTGGATTACCTTTTGCTTTTCTGGTTCTGCATAAGCATTACACTAGGGGTGCTGGAGGGTAAAAAAAAACTCCTGGAAAAGGAACAACCTCCTCTTTAGGTCCAATTATGAAAGAAGAAAGAAATCATTTGTAGGAAATAGCACCAAAATGCTTTCTTCCTTGAGAGGAAAAAGAGAAGCATATCATGATTATTAGATATTTGTCATTCAATGTGTACATATTTCAGTTTTGGTTAGCCGGTTTTATTTGTATTATATTTTTTCTAATTTTATTTTGTGGGGAGCCATGTCCAGTGTAGGTTCACTTTTTGTATATCACTTCTATTCTGGAATTCTTCCCACCATATCAATGAATTATCATGTAGCATTTTTTAAATCAGACAACATATTTTGTCAGGTTTATTTGACATGTGAAAACTTATTTTGTAGGTTATTGACTTCCATCAGACTATGGAAGTAGATGGTATTCGCTTTTGGTGTTATACTGCCGGCCATGTCCTTGGTGCTGCCATGTTTATGGTTGATATTGCTGGTGTTCGAGTTCTCTATACAGGAGACTATTCCCGTGAAGAAGACAGGCATCTCCGCGCGGCTGAAATCCCGCAATTTTCTCCAGATGTTTGCATTATAGAATCAACTTATGGTGTTCAACTCCATATGCCACGTCAGATAAGAGAGAAGCTTTTCACTGATGTCATACATTCAACACTCATGCAAGGGGGTCGGGTGCTGATTCCTGCTTACGCCTTGGGGCGTGCACAGGAACTTCTCCTTATCCTGGAGGAATATTGGTCTAACCATCCTGAACTAGCTAACTTCCCCATATATTATGCTTCTCCACTTGCAAGAAGGTGCATGGCTGTCTATCAGACTTACATCAATGCCATGAATGAAAGGATCCGCAATCAATTTGTCAGCTCAAATCCCTTTAATTTCAAACATATATCTTCCCTGAACAGTATTGAAGATTTTATGGACAACAAGCCATGTGTGGTGATGGCAAGTCCAGGTAGTCTTCAAAGTGGTTTGTCAAGGCAACTGTTCGATAAATGGTGTTCTGACAAGAAAAATGCTTGTGTTATACCTGGGTATGTAGTGGAAGGGACCTTGGCGAAGACTATCATCAATGAACCGAAGGAAGTCACGCTCACAAATGGCTTGTCTGCTCCACTTAATATGCAAGTTCATTATATTTCATTCTCGGCTCACGCAGATTATGCTCAGACAAGTACCTTCTTGAAAGAGCTTATGCCTCCCAACATAATTCTTGTCCATGGAGCGGCCAATGAGATGGATAGGCTCAAGCAGAAACTTACTACCCTCTTTGCTGATGGGAATACTAAAATTATCACCCCTAAGAACTGCCAGTCAGTTGAAATGCACTTCAACTCTGAGAAAATGGCAAAGACTATTGGAAAGCTGGCTGAAAAGACCCCTGAAGTGGGCGAAATTGTCAGTGGTTTACTTGTGAAGAAAGGTTTCACTTACCAGATCATGGCACCTGATGATCTCCATGTCTTTTCTCAGCTATCCACCGCAAATATCACACAGAGAATAACTATCCCCTACTCAGGTGCTTTTGCTGTTATACAACACAGGCTTAAGCAGATCTATGAAAGTGTAGAGTCCTCAACAGATGAGGAATCTGGTGTACCAACTTTGCGGGTGCATGAACGAGTGACAGTGAAGCAGGAGTCAGAGAATCATCTCTCTGTTCATTGGACAGCAGATCCAATTAGTGACATGGTATCCGACTCCATCGTGGCTTTGGTTCTGAATGCCAGCAGGGAGATGCCGAAAGTATCAATCGAGTCTGAAACTTTCATTGCTGAGCAGGAAGATGCAAAGAAAGCTGAGAAAATAGTCCATGCACTCCTGGTTTCTATGTTTGGTGATGTGAAATTTGGGGACGATGGTAAGCTGGTAATCAATTTTGATGGGATTGTGGCTCGTCTGGACAAACAAACTGGTGACGTCGAATGTGAAAATGAAAGTGTCAAGGAGAGAGTTAGGACTGCATACCGGCGAATTAGAAGTGCTGTGAAGCCAATACCACTTTCTGCATCTTAGCCTCTTGTAACATGTATTTTATTTACCGTGTTAAAGTTATTATGCAAGAAGTATATTGTAGTTTATTTTCAGCTTCATAGACGGGAAGTCTTTTCAGTTGTTCTATCCTTCCCTCTACTTCGTCTTAACTTCGTCTGATCTGAAAATTCTTCTGTTTCAAGTTCTGGGTGTTGGTGTTATGCATTTTGTTAGAATTTTGATGGTGCTGGTGAGGTAGTAGGTAGCTAGTGAAGTAATCGAGTCGCAAGTTGACTCGTACACAACGAGCGCACTTTTGACTCGTACACCACTGATATAGCTACAATGTTTGTTCTCAAAACTCTAGTTCAAATTCACCTACTCAATTTCGGATAAGCTCTTACAATGCTTACAAAGTTACAGTTAGGGGATTATTTTTCTGGTTCTAGGACATCAATAAGTTAAAATCGTATTACCATCACATATAGTTAATGTTTTTTTCTTCTGTTTGTAATTTTGCTAGAGGCGGGCACTTGGGCCTCTGGGCCCATTTTTCTCGAAAAATTACACCAATCCGTTTGTAAAGAGCTCGGCAAGAGGCCCAGGTGGCCCGACGACGACGACATAGGCCTAGTAGGATTTATGGGCTAAGGTACAAGAAACAGGCGATTTCGGCATTTTTCTGTGGGTGTTATTAGCCCACGAATTCTGGGGCTGCATGGGGCTCTGGCGCAAGATTCCCGAAAAATCATACGGGTGAGTAGGCAATGAGCCCGGCAAGAGGCCTAGGTAGCCCGGTGGCGTCGGCGGAGGCTTGGTAAGATTTTACGGGCCAAGGAACAGGAAACAGACGATTTCGACAATTTTCTGTGGGTGTTAGCCCACAAATTCTAGGGCTGCATGGGGCTCTGGTGCAAAATTCTCAAAAAATCATACGGGTGGGTCCGCAATGAGCGCGTCAATCGGCGGCGTCGGTGGAGGCTTGGTAGGATTTTATGGGCCAAGGAATAGGAAACAGGTGATTTCAGCAGTTTTCTATGGGTGTTAGCCCACAGATTCTGGGGTTGCATGGGGCTCCGGCACAAGATTCTCGAAAAAACATACAGGTGAATTCGCAACGAGCCCGGCAAGAGGCCTAGGTGGCCCGACGGCATCGGCGGAGGCTTGGTAGGATTTTATGGGCCAAAAAACAAGAAAAAAGCGATTTTGGCAGTTTTCTGTGGGTGTTAGCCCGTGAATTATAGGGCTGCATGGGGGTCCGACGCAATATTCCCAAAAAATCATACGGGTGGGTCCGCAACGAGCCCGACAAAAGGCCCAGCGGCGTTGGGGCTGCATGAGGGTCCGACGTAATATTCCCAAAAAATCATACAGGTGGATCCGCAATGAGCCCAACAAGAGGCCCAGGTGGCCCAGCAACGTTGGTGGAGGCTTGGTAGGATTTTATGGGCCAAGGAATAGGAAACAGGCGATTTCAGCAGTTTTCTATGGGTGTTAGCCCACAGATTCCGGGGCTGCATGGGGCTCCGGTACAAGATTCTCGAAAAAACATACAGGTGAATTCGCAACGAGCCTGGCAAGAGGCCTAGGTGGCCCGGCGGCATCAGCGGAGGCTTGGTAGGATTTTATGGGCCAAAAAACAGGAAACAAGCGATTTTGGCAGTTTTCTGTGGGTGTTAGCCCACGGATTGTAGGACTGCATGGGGTCCGACGCAATATTCCCAAAAAATCATACGGGTGGGTTCGCAACGAGCCCGACAAGAGGCCCAGCGGCGTCGGTGGAGGCTTGGTAGGATTTTATGGGCCAAAGAATAGGAAACAGGCGATTTCAGCAGTTTTTTATGGGTGTTAGCCCACGGATTCTGGGGCTGCATGGGGCTCCGACGCAAGATTCTCGAAAAAACATACAGGTGAATTCGTAACGAGCCCGGCAAGAGACCTAGGTGGCCCGGCGGCATCGGCGGAGGCCTGATAGGATTTTATGGGCCAAAGAACAGGAAACAAATGATTTTGGCAGTTTTCTGTGGGTGTTAGCCCACGAATTGTAGGGCTGCATGGGGATCCGACGCAATATTCCCAAAAAATCATACGGGTAGGTCCGCAATGAGCCCAGGAAGAGGCCCAGGTGGCCCGACGACGTAGACGGAGGCCTGGTAGGATTTTATGGGTCAAGGAATAGGAAACAAGCGAGTTCAACAGTTTTCTGTGGGTGTTAGCCCACAGATTTTGGGGCTGCATGGGGCTCGATGCAAAATTTTTGAAAAATCATACGGGTGGGTCTGCAACGAGCCCGGCAAGAGGCCAAGGTGTCCTGGCGGCGTCGGCGGACGCCTGATAGGATTTTATGGGCCAAGAAACAGGAAACAAGCGATTTTGACAATTTTCTTTGGGTGTTAGCCCACGGATTCTTGGGCTGCATGGGGCTCCGACACAAGAATCCCAAAAAATCATACAGGTGGGTTCGTAACGAGCCCGACAAGAGGTCCTGGTGGCCCGGCAGCATCGGCGGAGGCCTGGTCTCGAGAAATCATACAAGTGGGTCCGCAACGAGCCCGGCAAGAGGCTCAGGTGGCCCGGCGACGTTGGTGGAAGCCTGATAGGATTTTATGGGCCAAGGAACAGAAAATAAGCGATTTCGGCAGTTTTCTGTGGGTGTTAGCCCACGGATTCTGGGGCTGCATAGGGCTCCGGCACAAGATTCCCAAAAAATAATACGAGTGAGAGCGCAACAAACCCGACAAGAGGCCCAGGTGTCCCGGCGACGTCGACAAAGGCCTGGTAGGATTTTAAGGGCCAAGGAACAGGAAATATGCGATTTCAGCAGTTTCTGTGGTTGTTAGACCACATATTTTGGGGTTGCATGGGGCCCCAACGCAAGATTCCTGAAAAATCATACAGGTGGGTCCGTAATGAGCCCGACAAGAGGCCCAGGTGGCCCGACGGCGTTGAGGGAGGTCTGGTAGGATCTTATGGGCCAAGGAACAGGAAACATGCGATTTCAACAGTTTTCTGTGGGTGTTTGCCCACGGATTTCTTGGCTGCACGAGGGTCCGACAAAAGATTCCCAAAATATTATACAGAGGTCCGCAACGAGCCCAGCAAGAGGCCCAGGTTACCCGACAGCGTTGGTGGAGGCCTGGTAGGATTTTATGGGCCAAGGAACAGGAAACAAGCGATTTCAGAAGTTTTCTGTGGGTGTTAGCCCACAGATTTTGGGGTTGCATGGGGGTCCGGCGTAAGATTCTCAAAAAATTAAGTTGGTAGGTTCAGAATGAGCTCGGCAAGAGGCCAGGTGGCCCGGTGGCATTGGCGATGGCCTGGTAGGATTTAATTGGCCAAGGAACAGGAAACAGGAGATTTAGGTAGTTTTCTATGGGTGTTAGCCCACAGATTTTGGGGCTGCATGGGGGTCTAACGTAAGATCCCTGAAAAATCATACGGGTTGGTCTGTAACGAGCCCGGTAATACACCCAGGTGGCTCGACGGCGTTGGCGGAGGCTTGGTAGGATTTTATATGCTAAGAAACTGGAAACAAGCGATTTCGGCAGCTTTCTGTCAGTGTTAGCCCATAGATTTGGGGGCTGCATGGGGGGCCGATGCAAGATTCCCAAAAAATCATATGGGTGGGTCTGCAACGAGCCCGACAAGAGGCCCAGGTGGCCCGGCGGCGTTGGCGGAGGCCTGGTAGGATTTTATACGCAATATTCCCAAAAAATCATATGGGTGGGTCTGCAACGAGCCCGACAAGAGGCCCAGGTGGCCCGGCGGCGTTGGCGGAGGCCTGGTAGGATTTTATGGGCCAACAAAGGCGAAACAAGCGATTTCAGCCATTTTTCATGGGTGTTAGACCACGAATTCTGGCGCTGCCTGGGGTTCCGGGCAAATATTCTTGAAAAATCATACTGATGAGTCGGGGTTGAGCCCAAAAAGCGTCCCAAGTGGCTAGGCGGCATTAGAAGGGGCCTAGTAGGATTTTATAGGCTAAGGAAGGCTAAACAGGTGATTTCGGCCATTTTTCGTGGATGTTAGCCCACGGAATTTGGCGCTGCTTGGGGTTCCGGGCAAAGATTCCCAAAAAATCATACGGGTGGGTCGGGGATGAGCCTGGCAAGCGGCGCAGGTGGCCCGGTGGTGTTGTTGGGGGCCTGGTAGAATTTTATAGACAATGAAGGCGAAACACACGATTTCAGCCATTTTTCGTGGGTGTTAGCCCACGGATTCTGGCGCTGCCTAGGGTTCCGGGCAAAGATTCCCAAAATATCATACGGATGGGTCAGGGACGAGCCCGACAAGAGGCCCAGGTGGTTCGGTGGTGTTGGCGGGGCCCTGGTAGTATTTTATGGCCCAAGGTAGGAGAAACAGGCAATTTCGGCCATTTTCCGTGGGTGTTAGCCACGGATTCTGGCGCCAACTGAAGTTTCGAGAGAAGAATCCCAAAATATCATACGGGTGTGTCGGGGACGAGCCCGGCAAGCAGCCCAGGTGGTCCAGCGGCATTGGCGGGGCCTTGGTAGC